>CALSBV010010233.1:266259-281071 GCA_943590825.1 Bovichtus diacanthus
CGCAGCCTGCAGCTCGTAGCTCGCAGCCTGCAGCTCGTAGCTCGCAGCCTGCAGCTCGTAGCTCGCAGCCTGCAGCTCGTAGCTCGCAGCCTGTAGCTCATAGCTTGCAGCCTGTAGCTCGCAGTCCTCTCTCTGGCTGACCCTCCACTCTGCTCAAGATGCTGCTGTCTTGCTCCTCTGCCATTTCTACAGTTTGTTTTGGGTATATTGCTTCAGTTTCTTGCTTTGCTTTTATCCTTCTTCAACACTTGCACCCACATCTTCCACTTATGCACACCACACATTACTGACTTTATTGATATCAACACCTCGGACTTTAATTACTGAAGTTGACCCTTTAGTTTGGCTTTATTTGTTAAATAAAGCTTCTTTTGTTAAAACATTCATATGCCGTGTCTCCATTTTGTTATGGCCAATTGAGCCAAGTCGTTACACAAGCCACAGTCTGAAACCAAGCAGAGCTGTGACTGGGATGTCTTTTAAATGCATATCAGTGACTGTTGTGACTGTCAGAGGCTGCAGTTAAATCTAAACATACACTGACACCTGATAAATTGAAATTATCACACTTGGAGTGAATTGATATGCTGTTTGCTCATGTAACCACATTGCAAAGATGATCCGTTGTACTTCCACTTGGGCTTAAGCCTTCCGGAACTGTCCTTGGACAAATCAGTGTTTGTCTGTCTGTTAAGTATCCAGCATTCATCTCACCGACAGATATAAAGAACCGATTCACTTTAGAACTTATTTGTTGTGTATCTGTACATGTGAACTGAGCTCAAGGGTTGGGATGGTTCTGTCTGGGTCACCCAGTGCAGAGGCCGCCACGAGGGGTCGAGTTAATAAAAGTTAACTTATTTTCTATGTTAAACTTTTGAACACTAATATTTAAAACTTACTGATGATTTTTGTATGTTAATATTTTGGAATTTTGTTATTCTATACAATTTCTTTTTGTCTACAAATTCCAGAAAAATACCAAAAAACCAACAATGCATCAGTCCATCTCTCAATACTTTATGACGACCACGCCTGTCTGCAGCACAAAGCCCCAAGTCCATTCATTCAAGACATAAATCTTTAAAAAACAATGAGACAATATATTTAACAGTTTTTAAATGCGGTTGTTATTTCCTAAAACAGCTGGTTACTGTAGTTTTTTTTTTATCTTTTTAACAAATGTTATTTAAAGAGGAGTAAACAGTACATTTGTTGGGGACTACTTTCACCTGTGGATGAATACACATTTGGTGCACTAGTGAATCATTACAGCAGCAGTGCAGTGTATGTGCGACAGAATGTAAATGAACTACAGTGTTTATTATAATGAAGGGACATAGTCTCAGTGCATTATGTGGCTCATTGATGGGGTTTAGTAGTTGTGTGTCAACAGTGGAGGTCAGTGGCACACAGTATTAAGGTACATCACGCTTTGGATACACAGACGATACTTGTTAGATCAATTCATCGTTGGTCTTTCATGGGATTGGTAGATGATAAGAAACAGAATAATAGCAGCCTTATCCACAGTACTTTGGTAATTAAACTTCCACGACTGGGTTAGATAAAAGTTCCCATCCAGAAAACGGAACTTGCAAAGTATTTTGAAAATTTGGACGTGACTATTACGCACAAGTGTGACTTGGATAGACCTATCTCACCCACACACACAGGAAGTAAAAAGAATCCACGGTTGCACGCAGCTCGCTATAAAACATTCAGAGTGTTTTGAATAAGTAACTTCGGTTATCAAAAGTTGAGTGCATTGAGCAGAGAGGTTTCCCAGAATGTATTTGTGTCGAAAAAAAAAGCAGAAGAGAGAAGATTAGGGGAAGAAAAGCAGATGATGGGGAGAAAAGAGTAACTGTGCAAAACAAAACGTACCACCTCAGTGATCAGCTACAGATGAGAGGGGAAGTTAATGTCTGATGACAGAAGGGAAATTCAGACTCATAAGGTCAATTGAATTGTAAGAAACTATGCTGTGTCACAGATGCACATAAACCCACTGGCCTGATGTGCAGCACATAAAAACACCCTGAGAGATGTTCTGATGAAGCCTGCGTAGTGGGCTTTGTGATCACTCCCCTTGATGTGATATTAGCACCCTCCTGATGGTGTGAACGTGAGTGAGAAAATGCACACATGCGTCACTGCCAGAATCATGCTCTCTGGCAGGACCAGTCTCAGAGTATTGTGGAACTTGTGGAGGTTTAGAGAAAATATATTTTTGCCTTTGTGGAAAAAAAGAGATGATGCCCTCATCAAATGAGATATGGAAACACCTTTGTCAAATAAGTTCTTACAAAGCATACATTCAACTCAACGCAGATGTATTTATACATATTGTCTTTATCTGCGTACGTGGCCAATATTATCTGACATGAAAGAACAGTTGAAATAAATCAGTGAACAGAGTGAATTGTTGCCACACACACAGCTCCAAATGCAAAAGAAAAAATGTTGTGTTAAATGTTTACCAGCCATTTTAGCTGGTTCACTGGTGAATATCTTTTACTTTAAGTGAGTTTCTCTAAGTCTAAGAATACAGTGTGAATGTTGTTGACTGTGTAAAGCCCTCTGAGACAAATCTGTGATTCTGGTCTGTAAAATTAAAACCGACTTGACCTGAGCTCATGGGACCACTGGAGGAAGTGAATAACAAAGGCATGGAAAGAACTCTAGTTTGTTTTTGTCAACAGCATTGACATGCTGTTAATCACATGGTGCTGCAGAGAAATGGAAGTTTTTAGGATTAAACTTCCGCACTATTTGACATTTGTTGAAAAATGTCAGGACACTGTAAACTCAAGCATTGGGGGACTTGTTTTTCACTGTGTCAGATGTTTGACAGTAACTTTGTGGTTGCAATTTACACTTGAGGAATTTATAGCACACTTGTTGATGACCACAAGTAGTTTTGGTTTCTGTGAAGCTTGAGTGTCTCATTTTGTGGAGGAGGGGCAGGTTCAGCCTGACCTTTAGATCCACACACTCATACCGAAATGAGGACACAGCTAACGAGTGTAGCTGGGCAGCATCGTGGCGTTGAGGTTGGAACAAAGCATTAGTAATTACTACTAAGTATTGTACAGGTCTGACACGAGGCTGCCACGTTACTTAAAGCCCACAGATGACCACGGCTGTAATCAGGATTTTAGTCATTCTGACTTCACAAATTCCCTCCAGCATAACCCATCTTCTTTTCACCAGCTACCAAACTCTGAGCAATTTTCTGAGTATTTAGCCCTGACGGTGCTAAATGGTAGATATGGCCCTGGTGGCGGTTAGCAAATATGTGGGGCAATGTCTCACTATTATTGGGTTTGTCAGTGGTGGAAGAAGTACATGTGTATTTTACAACTCTGTAAAAATAAAGTTTTAGCAGCTAAATGTACTGAAAGTATTAGTGTAAAAATACTTGTTGGGCAGGATGATCCATTTCAGAGTTATATTATTATGTAGTATATCACATTATTGGAATATTATTACTGATGCTTTTACACATAAACAGCATTTTTAATGTAACTACTTTATATACTGTTGGATAGTTGGACCTCAAGCACAGGATCAAATTTTAGAAATTCATCATGTTGTTTGTAAAATCTTTATCTCTAAAGTAACGAGTAACTCCAGCTGTAAAATACATGTAATGGAGTAAAAAGTTCAATATGTGGCTCTTAAATGTAGAATTATAAAATACCTAAAAACTCACCTGCTCAAAACGTTTGAATTAGTGACTTAAAACTCACACACAAAAATATAATGTTGTGTGAACGGACTGGTAATGTTCTCATCAAAAAGTTATAACAAGCAACTACGGTCATTAATGAGGCCTGAAAAACAAAAACACCACATGACAAATTGGCTCCAGTCTCACACTCCATTCATAGCATTAATCTTCCACATAGCTCACACTGCATATCAGGTTAATGTGCGGCCATTGTTCCTTCACTGTGGTGACACCACCCAGGACTTTAGAGCCTCATTCATCAGCACAAGACTGGTACTACAGTAGAGAACACACACACACACACACACACACACAGAGTCAGCTGTGAGAGCTATGACGCACTTTGGGCTCTGTTGATATTGTACAGCAGGCTTTGGCGTCTGTGTGAGCATTCCATTATAGACATTCCATTACTCTCTCATGCTCAGCTCACAAAGCAGCTGTGTGTGTGTGTGTGTGTGCGTGTGTGTGTGTGCGTGTGTGTGTGCTGAATTAAACTCTCAACCTGTCTCCAACAAACAAAAAGCCACAAACCAATAGCTGATTACAAACAATTATTGTCTGCAGCCACTCTAGAATGTTAACTTTTTGAGAAAGGTGCTGCAGGACATGGTAAGATGTCGTATTAGGGCGTAGGGTAATAAGGCAAGTAAAAATAAAAACGGAGCAAAGTAGGATCACCCTCATCAAGCACAGACTGTATTATACCTGCAGCAGATGACCTCAGCAAATTATACTTTGCAATCATATTGAGCAATAAGAAAATATTCACGATTTTATCCCAGATCCCCATATCATCATCAGCATTTAGACTTTTCTATTCAGGAGAAAACATACTGATTTGGAGGAGGTGATAGCTTTTGTACTGGACAGATGCATCTCCATGTTCCATGTTTTTACGGAGGCGTGCGTCTGTGACGTGATGAGCTTGATCAAACCTTGCAAAGTGGAGCCAGATGGTTCCTTGACAAAAAGAAAAGAAAACATGTTTCTAGTCTTTGTGACTTCAATATGAGAGAAATGTCTTTTTTCTTGTAAATGTATGACTTTATAATCTCAGCAAGTACAGCCTCAAAGAGCCGCGTGGCCGTGATATATTATATATATCATTTTCTAACGTTCCAACAGCCAATTGCTGTATGATATATACGTATCATACATTTTAAAACTCTTGTACGGATTGTATACAGCTGCGACTGAAAATGACCGGATCGATACACATGCTTCGCTAAATACAACTTTTCATGAGATTTGTTCATTTTGTCGAGAACATTTGGAATATTAGCAGCCTCATTAATGACTTGTCATTTACAGGGACAGTCCCCCTGGAGCAACTCGGTTAAGTAAGTGATGCATTGAACTAACAACCTTCCGGTGTTCCATTTGGTGTCCTAACCACCACCACCACCACCACCACCACCACCCTTCAGCTCCATGTGCTCCCTGGTTGGCTGCAGTGGAGCAGCTGCAGAGTTGTGTCTCTACATCATGTGATTCACTGCATTTCTTCTAACTTTCTCTGCTGTTCAGTAATACCCTCCTCGTCTGATCTCTCACTTCAGTGTTTCATGTCTCTCTGCATGAACTTTGAACATGCAGAGAGAAATGATAAGAGGAACAATGATCAGGAGTCACAGTGCCTGATTGCACCACATGGTTCCATCATGACAAAGTGTCAGAAGTTGTGTCTCGATGGAAACTTTGAGGACTTGAAGTCAGATGGTGGGTGCGTCACTGAGCGACTCCAGGGCCTCCAGCTCCTGTTACACTAGGCTTGTGACACCAGAGATAGTGCTACTACTTTGTTGCTACTTGACCACACATTGCAGGTGGGTATCATGGGTATCAGGCTTTCACCAACGCTTAGAATCACCCGCCGCCCGCGGCTCCTTTGTGCACAGCAAAGAGGAGTTATGTTGTGGAGACTTTTCTAAGAGTGAAAACCTTTTGATAAGGTTTGTAACCGAATCTCTTTATGAACTCCAAAACTCTTGATTTTTCCCTTTTAAATTTCTTTTAAAATATTTTTTTAGCATGCCAGAGGAGTGGCTAATGATGGTCTGTCGGATGGTTGGTCCACCACTTTGCTCCAGACTGAAGTGTTTGAAAAATCTCAACAACACTTGGAATACCATGAATGGATTGCCAGGTCATTTTGTGCAGACATTTATCTTTCTCAGACAATAAATCCTGATGCCTTTTATGATCCAGCTGACTTTTCCTCCAGCACGACTGAGGTAGACATTTGTGATTTGGAAATAAATGTCTTAACAACCATTGGATAGATAGCCGTGGCATTTGGTTCAGACATTCATGTAGCACCATCATCATTCACATTTGTCCAGTAAACATTATACCTGCTAGACATTAGCATGTCAACACTGCAAGCTCATTAGCATGCTAAACTTAGCATTTAGCTTAAAACACCAAGTACAACTCACAGAGCCACGAGCATGACTGTAGTAGTCTTTTTCTTCATACTGTAAATATGTGTTGAACAGCTAATTGCAGGTATATCATCTTGAGACATGGGCCAATTACAGTTTTGGTATTTCAGTTATAATTAGATAAAATAAGTCTATTGCATGACAAAAACATGCTAGTTATTTGGGAAGAATTACCAAAAAAATATTAAAATAAATATTATTATTATATAATATTAAATAAAAACAAATGTTAACTTAAAATTGGGCATTGAAAATTGTCAGCATTCGACTTTCAGTCATTCAAATTTAATGCCACATGATCAAGAAACCATTCCAAGAATACATTTTCACACACACACACACACACACACACACACACACACACACACCATCCCACTATTTGCCTCATAATTAGAGCCCGACTGACGCTGGACTTTTGAAACTGATTCTGATACCAATATCTGAGTTTAAAAGTGTAATAATGATATATTGTAAGAGCTCTTTTTTTTTTTTTACATAAATAAATGAGGTAAACAAATGTTTATAACGACCCCTCGAACTTGGTCACTAAATAGTTGAGAGCACATTTTGTAGTGAGCAGGATCTCCTCCCTGTCGCGCTAATGTTGCATTTTAGCACTTAACGCAAAATTGAGCATTTCTCTGTTCTAATAAAAACACACGCGCACATAAACTGCCACTTTTTTTCTGCAGGTTATAGGTAAAAATTGCTTCTTCATGCTCTCCACTCGATGACAGAGTCCTTTCTGCAACGTCTGGATGCAGCTCGTCTGTTTATCTGTGTCACCTCCCCAGCCTGCAGGGGACACATGAAGTCATCAGTGTGCACTGACGTCAGCTACTCCAGCTCCACAATACAGCCAACAGTCTGCAAGATGTTTACAAGTCTGTCTTTCATTGGTCTGAACTGTGGGTTATACAAGATTGCAGAGAGCTTGTGTGTGTGTGACAGACAGAGTGTGAGCTTCTCTAAGTGGGTCATGTGTGTTTGCACAACGAAGCAGAGGGCAGGGAAATGGGTTGAGTAGAGGGCATGGGTTAGCATTAGTGGAGCAGACTGTTTGAGACAAGAAGCAATATTTTGTTCCAGGCCAGCAGTCATGAGGCTCGGGTGAATTTGTCGAGGTAATTAACAGTCGTGTCAAAGTCATTTGAGCCTCTTGCTCCTCTTGATTTTTTTTTCTTATCCATTTGTCCACTGCTGTTATTTTCGGTCAGATGCTCTGTCACTTTGAAAATCCTCTGCACAGCTGTGTCTCGTTTCATTTACGAGACTCGACCCACACTTAAAAAGCAGCTCGGTTATATATCAGCTATTTCCCGTTTCTGTTGCACAAAGTTATTGCATGACCTCAAGTCAAATGACAGGAACAAGCACTTTGTTCAGAGGAAGTGAGCGCACATCCTGTTGATGTCAGGATCCTATGTTCATTTCTGCCGTTTCACTGAATGGAAAATATTACAAGTTAGTTTACTATATCGCTGGACAAACAACACCTGTTTGGAAAATGAGGGCCCTAACAAAGGAGACAGGGAAGTTGGGGGGTTAGTCAGGAAGTTGATTCAGTTTTTCCTCGGAAGTTCTCTCTCCAGCGCTGCCTGTAAAAGCGGCCGCATTAATAAAGAAGGGCTGGCAGCAGCTCTCAGGGGGCATCGAGCGGGAAAACCCTTTCACTCAGTGACAGTCTGGACGCATTGACGTAAGAGATGAAAAAAACAGATGCCAGGACGGGGGCTTCCAAAATGGAAAAGCTCCTGAGTCAGAACAACAATACACCTCTCTCCCATCATCTGGAACAAACACAACTCGACAAATACCTTGGCATACATACTAAAACAGACACGAGCATAGTGGTGGAAGAAGTGCCTAACACTAAACTTTCACCACCAAGTAAAAGTCCAGCATCCAAACCCATACTTTAGTAAAAGTAGTATTTTCAGAAACATTTCATCCTTCATTTTAACAGAAACAACACATTTGGAGATACACCGTTTTTACTGGACAGGAACGGAATGAACATGTATAATTTAAAAAGTACAATATAATTAAATTTCTCTGCTATGAACTGATACAGCAGCTGTGTGAGAGGCAGCACTGCAGACTGATCTCTACATGCTGCTTCTGTGTCTGGCTCACGTTACACGTCTATGAAAACAGAGCCTGTTACAGTTACTTTAAGCCTGTGGTATGCAAGGTCACTGATAGCAGAGCTCATAATGAGTACATAATGTGGTACAGAATAAGGTTACTGACCAACATTGAGCAAGCAACAAGGCTGCCAATACTGTAAATGTGTCCGGAACAAGCAACCCTGAGGTCCACTGCAGACAACAGCTTGAGCCATAAAGACAATAAGCAGCTACAGAACAAAACTTACTGGCTTTTCTCAGAGAGGATTTCTGTCCCTAGCATTTGTATCTATTACTGCACAGAATGATAAACAACATATCTCATCATTTTAAAAACAACATTTTTAATTTTTTTATTAAATTGATTTGTTTCCTACCATCAAGTAATGCTAACTATAAATAGTTAAGACTGTATGTTGTAATGCTTACTTTATATTAATTGTATGCCAGTAAATATAAAATATATGCAATATAAACCAAACAGCTGAAGAATAAATCCAAACATATTTTGAAGATGAAAAAACTATTTTTTTTGAGTGGAAAAGAGGCTACCTAGATTACATTAAACTCATTTGGCATGCACTTCTCCATTTCACTTTCTCTCCCTGTAAACACATCATGATATTTTTAATATCAGTAAGTAGAATGTTTAGTATGTTTAGGACGTCTGTGTGTGTGAGGATTGTCTCGTTGTGATGATGTAAATGTAATTCTCTCTGATGAAGGATCTCACAGTTCTCAGTTAAACAACTTGACCACCAGCTGCAGGAACTTGTGATTGAGGGAAGACCTTGATAACTGTAGACTAAAATGCTTATTGTGATTATATCACGTAACAAAGTAAAAACAGTGAGGGCCAGAGATAATCTGTTGATGGATGTCGGATTTAAAAACATTTCAAGTCACCGTGACTCTGCTGTGTTACCAGGCAGGCGGCCCCCTTGCATGTCATGAAGTATTGAAAAACTGCAGCGGCTGCTCTGCCTGAACTCAGGGTTTCGTAACAGAAAAGCCGGACTGTCCCCTGAGAGACACCTACACACAGCCTGGAGAGCAGCGTCTGTCTGGACAAGCTGACACGGCAGCACAGTCTGACTCACAGCCGCTCTACACTCCATCTAATGCACCACCTCTGCCCTTCACTGCACATCAGCATCAAACTCTTCTCAGAGGCGCAGCCGCGTTGTGTGTCAGTGTGCGTGTGTGCCTGTGATTGATTATTTGCACAAAGAAAGCACCCGTTAATGTATCCACCCATCATTTCCACATTTTAAGATCCCCCTCTCTTGTCTAGCAGCTTGTGTGTGTGCGTGTTTAACCTCAAAGAACGTGACAGTGTTGTAGGTTTGTATGCGTGTGGCTGGTTCCTCCTTTTGGTTTACAACACTGCTGTTAACACAGGTCACCTCCGGAGCAGAGTCTACATCAGAGTATATCTCCGAGTGGAGAAATGGCCTGTATATACAATAAAGTTCACTTGAATGGGGATGAAAATCATTCACTCATGCAGCTCTTCCAGACTTTCCAAATGTTATCAGACCGAATTGATCAAATTCTGCGAGAAGATTTCGGGTTGTGACAAAACTATTTATCAAACATTTTACAGCCGCAACAGTCACGACGGCTTCGGAGCAGGCTACAGCGCAGCCTGTGGCGTAAGCAGGAGTAAGTTAGCCCAGCACGCTCCCGTGCACGCAGCCAGTAAAGAGAAAGACAGGGCCAGACGGCCAGTAAAACCTTTATGGATATTTTTGAAGGTCCACTGGGATCTGTCCCCGTAGGCCAGGCGGCCAGTACACCACCGGTTGAGGTAAGTAAGTGTTGTAACTCACGATTGAGCAGGAGAAGCACTGACGCTGCGCTCCAGTCCTTATATATAGTGTTTTTATTCCTCTGACGTGATAGCGCCCCCTAAAAACACTAAAAATTGTTGATAATATCACAAATAATATTATCATCTGACCCATCTGTTATTTGAGCACTTTGTACTTAACTCAGTGTTGTGAGTTGTTGTGAAGTGAATGTGTTATGCTTCCATATCAAAGATCTTTGAGAGGCCAAAACAACCCGGAGTGTGTTTAGTGCTAGAAAAGTTTAACACTTGGCTGACATCTGTAGCTCGGAGAGATCGGAGCAGAAACAGAGACACGAGGACTCAACATTTAGTCTCTTCAAAGGCTCGCTGTAAAACAAATGTGGGAAACAATAAACACATTTTGGCAACCAACACAACTGCAAACTGTCCCCCCCCCGCTACTCTCAATAAAGTGCAAAGGTTAGTTTCAAATTGCTGTGCTCCCCCCGAGGGGCCGGAGTGTGACGCAAGAGAGAAATCAGAGCAAACAGCTGCTTTGCCCTCCATTCATTTGACTTTCTTCTCTCTAATTCAGTCATTTTATCACATACTCTCTTTGCATGTCTGCCTGTAAATCTGTATTCATTCCAGCTATCTCTGTCTGCTAGAATTAGTTTTCTTGTGTAACTGCAGGGGAACAGCATGATAAAAGACATGGAGCAGAGAGGAGACGAGAGCTGGCAGGGGTCTCCGTAGTTTCACGAGATGACAGGCTTCTGATTTATACATTTTGACGTAGGAATGACGCAAAATGAGAAAATTAAAACCAGGACATGTTCTTCCTCTCCGCCACCTCCTGTTCCAACTTCACAGCCTCATCATAACCCTGTGATTCCTCACAATGTCCTCCATTGTGCTGTGTCCCTGTTGGCTAAAGAGGCATTTCCTATCAGGAGTCAACCCCAGGATTCCCTGGACTGCTTTTCTGAGAGCAAACTGAATGTTCCTGAAGGGCAAAGTCATCGGAGTGGGAAATCAGAATTTCTTTGAGATTGTTATGACCTTCCCCTGGTGCAGTTACACAGACAAATACTCACTCCTTTTTAAAAAGAAAAATATTCATGTGCAAATGCGTGGCGAAAAGGTCAAGATTATAACTGTGGAGCCGTTTCACTTTCACTCTCGACTATGATTGCAATACATATGCAATACATGCGAGGAGCAATACAGCTGCGTATGTGCTAGCTGTGCTCATACAGGATCCCAAGAAGAAGAAGAAGAAGAAGAAGAAGAAGAAGAAGAAGGCCAGAGGAATTGAGAAGTGGGTCAAAAAGAACAGGATCTCCTCTACTTATATTGTACAGAACATGGAAGCAGATTTGAGTCTTATAAGCAACATGATATTCAACTGTGAAATTCAATCATTACTGAATAGTTAATGAAACACTGAACTATTTTATTCTGAAAACGATCTTAATGTCCTTTTTTCAATAGCGGAGGTTTTATTGAAATTTTGGATCAAGGTATTTTTTTAAAAATAAGGTAATTTTTTTTGAAATTAAGGTAATTATTTTCAAAATTGAGGTTATTTTTTTCAAAAGTCATTTTTTCAAAATCAGGTTTTATTGAAAGTTGGGTTCGAAGTATTTTTTCAAAATTACGGTAATTTTTTTCAAAATTGAGGTAATTTTTTCCAAAATTGAGGTTATTTTAAAAAATTGAGGTTATTTTAAAAAATTGAGGTTATTTTTTCAAAAATAAGGTAATTTTTTGAAAACATCAGAGG
Organism: Bovichtus diacanthus; assembly: GCA_943590825.1. Classification (NCBI taxonomy): domain Eukaryota; kingdom Metazoa; phylum Chordata; class Actinopteri; order Perciformes; family Bovichtidae; genus Bovichtus; species Bovichtus diacanthus. The sequence goes on from CALSBV010010233.1 coordinate 278,153, forward strand.
TTTTATTGAAAGTTGGGTTCAAAGTATTCTTTTTAAATTAAGGTCATTTTTTCAAAATTAAGGACATTTTTTCAAACACCTAAGCCTTCAAAAACTTTTTTGCTTATTTTGACTATAAAAAGGTCAGAAAGTGCTTTTGCCCATTTTTCAAGAATACCTGGAACTTTCAATATCTGGCAGTTATTTACAATTTACTGCCTGTTATAAGACTGTAATAACAGGAACCAGGGCAAGAGGGTCGCTCGACATGGTGCAGGGTCTCAGGGGTCACAACATCACCTGTGACAATTTATTCACTTCATACAACCTGGGACAGGAGCTTCTAAAGAAAAATATGTATGTTATGTATGTATTTTTAAATGAATACATAAATAAATAAACTTGAGTAGCTCTGATGAGTACATTTTTCTAAGCGTCACAAACACCTGAAAATGACTCTTTGTGTAATAAGATAATTTGGTCCAATACAATTTGAAAACTCGAGAAGAAAATGATTCCAAGAGGAACCTGCTCTTAACCCGAAGGACTTGATGGCACTTGTGTTATGAGACCTCAACTCCAAAGCCTGAAACACGTTCAGTGCATGCATGCAGTGAGAGGATTTATAGGAATAAATGATGTGCCATCTTTAAACACATCTTCCACTCTTTTTTTTTTACTACACCCTTAGGCTGCACTTAGGCACTGCAGTGTTTTGAGCTAAATGCTAACCACGGCAAGCTAATATATTCACAAAGGCAATGTTAACATGTTGATGTTAAGCAGGTCATCTATCAGTCACAATCTTCATTTTGGATGTTAGCAGGATTAGCAATAAACAAAAAGTACAGCTGAGGGTGATGGGAATGTCATTAGTGTCGCAGGTATTTGCCCATAAACCAAAGTATGTCAAAAAACTCTTGGTGGCATTAGAGGAAAAGTCAGAGGATCACCAAAGACAGAGGGCTTCATCCTTTGAGCACCATGAATGTCTCTGCTAAATTCAGCCAATCCACCCACCGACATTGCCTTCCTTAGCGATACAATGCCAACTTAGCTTAGCTCATTTGATAGTTTTCAGATAAAATAAAACCAAAACAAAGTCTGTCAAAAAACACCAAAAGTCTGTCTGGTAATAAAGAATAAAAAAGGGGGAATTCAAGCCACATATAAAAAATAAATAAAAAATATATAGATTTCAATTCTATACTGTTTGTGTCAAATTGAGCAAATATCTCCTCACAGTGCGCTCGCTGTCCGTTCTGTGTGTGCGCTGAAGAGAAATCTGGTGTGCATACACAGCCATTACTCTGTAAATGGGAAATGAACTAAGTGGCCCAGTACGAGCCGCACAACACTCTTACAGCCAATCAGCAGTAGTTCATGCTCGTGCACAGGGGAAAGGTCATGGGTGTATAAAGAGAAGGGCAGGAGTGAAAGGGGCGGTTAATCTAGAGGGGGGTATTTGTTGAGTTCAAACATCAACAATCTCCAGAAGAGTTGACTCCACCTTGAAAAGAGAAAAGGTTTCCTGAGCTTTAAATAGGATCATTCTTCAGGGTTAAAAGTTGAAGACTTCATTGTTCCTCAGACAACCTTCAATAAAAAGCTTCTCTAAACTGTTAAATACTGGTTTTCAAACAGTTCTCTTTACATCCTTAAATGATTCCTTAGGGTACATACTGTTCCTTAAGGAACCAATACATTTACAGTATATTTATATGAGTATATACGTACACTTGTACATCCAGCACAGGAAAAATGTCTCCATCTGGAACACATTTCAGGTTTTTTTCTCAGAATTCGTTGTTCTGAATTATAAATCGCAGTTTCTAGTTTTCAAACAGCTGGAACAGACCCGTGGGGACTTCAGCACAGAACACAACACGTATTGTTCCGCAGTGGCTCTCTGGACATGGCGTATTCTTCATCATTTAACACTGAACTGTGCCATTTTCAACCCCATTGATTTCCCAGAGAGGAATGGCAATGATAATAGCTCAGAGCTTGAACCATTTGGAGCGCTGACGCAGGCCGGGAGGTGTGAGGGGCTGTACCGGCAGGGCTGTTACCCACACTGGCAGCGAGGGACAAGGGGCCGGAGACCTACGGGGTGACATAACCGTCGGCAACAGCCCAGTGACAAGCGTCCTCCGTCATTGCCAGTAGCTGTGCACTGGCTTAGAAACTGATGGCGGTTCAATTTGTGCCACTTAGACAGGAACATGTCATTCACACCACAGTGTGTGTGTGTGTGTGTGTGTGTGTGTGTGTGTGTGTGTGCCACTCTCAAGCGAGTGTTGATATTTTGAGTATTTTGTCTTTCCTGTGTGGCTCTCATCTGATGCACACTAAACAGGGACAAGACAATAACTGTGTTTTAATAACCTCACAATCTTTTACCGTGTCAAGACTTTTTGTCATGAAGTGTTGGAACTGACGTGTTTATTATAACTGGAGGAAAAATGTCATATCCTGTATAAAAGTCTTGGCGCCGACACAAGCGGCAGCCTCTCCAGTAGCTCCGTGTGTTTCGTGCTGTTTTAGCACTTTAGTTAAGTTTTTTCTTATATTTTGTCTCTTAGTTTTATTATTTTTTCTTACTTTCAATGATGGGGGGGTGGGGGAGGAACAGATATGTAATGTCATGTCTTTTAAGCTACTGGATGCCTAAATTTCCCTCGGGATCAATATCTATCTATCTATCTATCTATCTATCTATCTATCTATCTAGTATCTATCTAGTATCTATCTATATCTATCTATCTAGTATCTATCTATATCTATCTATCTAGTATCTATCTATATCTATCTATCTAGTATCTATCTATCTATATCTATCTATCTATATCTATCTATCTAGTATCTATCTATCTAGTATCTATCTAGTATCTATCTATCTAGTATCTATCTAGTATCTATCTATCTAGTATCTATCTA
>CALSBV010010233.1:300106-311658 GCA_943590825.1 Bovichtus diacanthus
CTAACCCTAACCCAACCTAACCCAACCTAACCCAACCTACCCTAACCCTAACCCAACCTAACCCAACCTAACCCAACCTACCCTAACCTAACCTAACCTAACCCTAACCCAACCTAACCTAACCCTAACCCTAACCCTAACCCAACCTAACCTAACCTAACCTAACCTAACCCAACCTAACCTAACCCAACCCAACCTAACCTTAACCCAAACCTAACCGGCACTGTTTGAGCCAGTCAGGGTCACTGCTCCATCCTAAGAGAGAACATAAACATTGGGGTGGTGGTCTAGTGGTCTGGCTTTCAACACCAGGCTGCCTCCATTGAGCCCCTGAGCAAAGCACTAAACCCTGAGTTTCCCCAGAGGAACGACTCTGTAGTTAGTTACTGTGAGTCGCTCTGGATAAGAGCGTCTGCTAAACGACCTGAAATGTAATAAACAAACCGTATAACCTGTACACCTAGTGAGAGCTACCAAATATTAAAACAATACCAGAAGTGATAAATTATATTAGATCTAACTTATTTTGATTACAAAAAATGAAAAGATAAGAAAAGAAATGGATGAAAATGAAAAAGGTGATAAAGTATTCTCCATCAGCAGGATTGAGCTGAGGCACGGACACATTTTATCACCATTATAGTACATTCAAAAGTGGCATATTTAGTGAAACTAATATGTTCCTATGGAAAAGTTGACAAACTGCCGGTGAGTCACATCTGAAGATATCTAAATTGATCATGTCATCACATTATAATTTTTATATAAATATACAGTATAATGCTAGTTAACAGTAGCTGTGTGGAATAATTTCAGACTGACAACAAGCTGCTGCTCAGCTCTAAATGTCCAGAGAGCCTGATTAATGATTAAAACATGAACGTGATTTACTTTAAGTCGATCTGAGGGATTGTTTCAGTTTCATGTTATAGTTTAGATAACACAAAATAAATGCTGATACACTTGATCAAATGAAAAATGAGAAGCATGTCAACAGCAAGGATCCACGCTGCCCGTCCTTTAGTTTCTAAGGACACATGGGTGCAGGGAGGTTGTAGTGACGACACATTTTATGTTTTAAAAGGAGATTTGTTGCAATGACTCACTCCGGCTCCTGAACAGGGTCATTGTACAACATCCAGCCTACAAGATGTGGAACCTCCGCCATGTGTTTTTATAACTTACTAATAAAGAATGAATGCTTTATTGAGCGTTATTGGTTAATCATTGAATAAGATATATACAAGCACATAGCGCTCACCCCATTTCATATTGGCGACAGCAGGCTTCTCTGAAGTCTGTGACAGGAGAGAGCTCGGCATGGATGGGCTGTCCGTTAAACCACCGATTATTCAGGTCTATCACGGCCTTCTCAGCATCCTCTTCATAACGGAACTACAAAAGGACAAAATGAAAGTCAGACAGAGTTGAAGAGAAGAACCACAGCTAAAAAACTATGGTATTACAGTCGTGGTAACATTAGACCTGACACTCACCTTCACATACACATTTCCTACTAGATGGTCCCCGAGGTTGTCACACACGTTCATCTCCTCCACCTCTCCGTACTTTTCCTCCATCTCTGTGAAGACTTCCTGTGAGGATGAGAGAGAAATGACATGGTATGTACTTGAGTATTTATAAGAATCACTTAATCATTATTATGTAAATCAACAGCTACATACTGTATGTAGTTCTATCGGATTATGAAGAAGGATTCTTGAAAATCTTGAATTATTTCCTCAAAGAAGTGTAAGAAGTTGTATCAGCTGCGTAGTTGTGTAGTCAGGGTTTGAGGCAAACATTCAGAACTTACCTCAAAAAACTCATCATAGTGCTCCTGCATCTCCATGTCACTGATGGCACCTAGTGGTTATAAGAGAGAATGATAACCGGCACACTGAAACAACTGAACGTGGATACACTTAGAATCCATGCAATAATATATAATAATAATATTCTGTGTTAAATAGGGACCCCAGGTGTGACTCCTTCCAGATTACTAAATTCATGTTGGCCTCTGTAGCAGCAACCTGCTCTTTACTAACTGTAATCCAATCAACGTATCGGCCTCACAGAAAGTGAACAGGAAGTAGCAGCTCTATCTATCAAAGCCAATGTTTTACGAATAACTTTTTTTAATGCAACTTCTTGTAAGCAAAGCACATATTAAATTGTTGCTTTAAGTTGACTCAAAATGCTGACGTAGCATCATCGGACTAAAACTTCCGTACTACCTGAACAACTCTCAAAGATCGGTAGCCCAGAATCCACTTTACTCCATAACAATATTGATAAGATTCCAGAAATGGTTTCTGCTTTTTCCCCGAGACAAATTATTTTTATGTTTTCCAGAATTGGTTTGAAAACAAATCTGTGTCGGTGAGTCAACCTTTCAACAGTTGGAGCTTTTACGAAGAAAATGTGCTCTCCTATTAAGAAGACTTTGCTCAGCTTTCATCTCTATAGATCGATGTATCTGGTACAACACTTACAGGTGAGGCCATCAGCAGACTGGGCACTGTTCTGGGGGTTCCGGTAAATGTTCAGGAGGGCAATTGTCTGAAACAAAACATTTTTAATTATTAGGATGATTTCTTTTGATTAGGGCTTGTTATTGAACCACAGTGTGTTTTTTTTTTGCTAAAAGGATCACAATATTTGTCAACAGCACAGAAAACTAACGAATAGCAATAATTTAAATAAAATAACTTAATTGGATTTCATATGCAACAACTCACTATCAAACACTGGAAATATCCTTTGCTTTTCTATGTTGACTGAATACATAAAAATAACCAGAAAAAGCACAACGTTTTCAAGGCTTTTATGTGAATATTACTGGAATGCAGAGTTTCATCCTTGCCTGATCGTTTGGTAATAGTAGGATTCATGTCACGGTACTAAAATGTGTGGATCACAGATAAACTTCAAACTAGTAATTTAAGTGAAGTCAATCTGATTTGTAAAGCCCAAACACTAAACAGTGCATGGTAGAAATGCCCTGCCCCTTTCAGTCTCTCCATAATTCACATTTGACGTGAGGAAAAAATAATTGTTTATCCCTAATGAGGACATTTTTTAACAAAAAAAAAAGGTTGAAACTCACCTGGCTGAATGTCGGCTTATTGTGTAATCTGGAGCAGCGGTCGCCATGTCGGCAGGCACCAATTTTAAAATAAAAAGAGCAGTTGACCCTAGGGAAAAAAGACGCAATAATGAGATAAGGGAAACATACAAAACATTTTCTAGACTTTGTCACTATGTTTGAAAAGTGCAATCTGGCATTAAGAGGTTAGTTTATTTTAAGCTTGAAAAAAGGACTAAAACAATACATTTATTATACATTTTTTAAAAATAGTCAATCGTTTGTTACACATTGCTCATGTAGCCAATTCATTTTCTGTCAACCAACCCGGGTGCAAAATTACCCAATTAATTTTTAGTCCACCAGCCAAATGGTGAATGAATGTTCAGATTTTACCATCCGCTCCATAGATTACTGCAAATCCACCAGCCACTTGCATATTTACCAAATAATCGAATAGTTTCAGGTCTTTCGCTTTTTATTTCATTTGAGCAAAACTCATTCATTCAAATTAATTTTGGTCACAGAGAGTGGACCAAATAAAAGTGAAGTTATGCTTTTAAAATGTGTCATAATTTCATTCTGTGAGTTTATACTATGTTTGTTTGTTCTATATGTTTAAGTGTTTGCGTGCATGTTGTTTGAAACACTTTATTGTTGCCATCTTGTGCAGGACTCACACACACACACACACAGATTTTGTTTGGAATTTACCCGGTTAAATAAAGTTTTTTTTTTTTTTTTAAACTGACGTTAAAAGAAAAAAATACGAGCCAACTGTTAAGAGAACAGACCTTAGAATAAAGTCACGTTAGGGTTCAATGAAGTGGAAATACACTCCCATTCATTAACGTTACTTTGAATTTAGCGTCATAGTTACTTCCAAAAACGATAAGTAACAATACGAGATTAAATAGCGAGGTTTGGGGAACAATAAACGGACTAAATAAGAGTGAGGAACTTGATTAGCGTTAGTTGGGGACTATCCGTGTATTTCCACTGTAACAAAGGCTTCTACGAGTTCCATAAAGTAGGTAACTATTATTAGCTAACTCAGTGGTAGATGGTAGTTCGTTAGTTGAATTGGTAGAGTGATGGATTATATTTCGGAAAAAGTAACTCGTTATCCCCATTTATTCCCTGACCATCCAAGCACTGCTCAGCAGAACCCAGATGTTGCAAGGGCTAACAGTCGCGGCGCGGTATTTTAGAATCGTTAGCCAGCGTGCTAGCATTAGCTTAGCTGCTAGTTGCTAAAGCCGGTGTAACGTTACCAGCTAGAGACCGCGAAAGCTGCTGTATATAGTGTTTCCAGTCAAAGCGGTCTTTAGCAGAAATAGTTAACAAAAAAATGTGAAACAATTAACTAAATAAACGATAACTACTTACTTATCTTTCTCTGTCCCAAAAATGGACGCCAGGTATTCCGCCATCTTGGCTCGCCTGTGCTCAACCAGCGGCAACAACGACAGCACTTCCGTCCAACCTCCTTCAGAATAAATGTGTAATCTCCGCACGTGTAGCGACTGACACAATGTGCACGAAACCTGCACAAACTATTTAAACATTTATCAGGAGCTTCCCATGTCAATCTAATGTCATCAAATACAATATCCCTGCAATAAATGTTATGTGTGAAGTGCATATACAGCATAGCATACGATACATACAATACTACTAAAACGTTGCAAATTGTATTTTTATATGACAATGTCTCTGGAAGTTGTGGATTTAACTGTGTTCATTTCATTTCATAGTGGTGGTCTACTGGTTTGCAGTGTGCATGTCAAAATACTCATGTTGGCCTATTGTATCATCATATTTAAATTTTAAAAAATACAGGCCATCAAAGTCAGCCAAACCATATACAGGTGTTAGATTTTGATTATTTGTTCTCATGTTCAACACCCATTGATTCAGCCTGGTTTCCTCACCCAAAGAAAATGTATTTTCACACAAACAAAATCAATTCTAGTGTGTTGTAGCTCATCATTACAACCAAGCACCACAACTTCTAGTTGAACTGAAATGAAAATAAGCATTTCGACAAATATGTCAGGCATAATTTAAATTCACATCAAAGCCTTTGGATTTGTGGATAATAAACTACAAACTTCAGTGTTCGTGGTACTATTCATCTATGAAAAGTTGTAGTGTGTCTTGTTATCTTCAAGCAATTGCTAGAATGATCGAGGTTTAAGAAAAAAAGTGCTGATTTTTAGCCTTTTTTGCTAATTTAGAAGTGTACAATTTTTCGCATGTTTCATTCACCTCTGCTGCTGCTTTACCTCAGAACAATACTTTAAAATGACCGCCTTTATTTTGAAGGCAAGCACCCGAACCGGATATTCGTCAATTCGGTCATTTCCGCTGCTTTCATACTGTAAATACACTATACAGTCATTATGTGATGCACGTGTAGCGTTCTTAAATACTGTACCTCTTAAATAGTTGGTTAAACTATATAGAACATTATTAGTTACAATTCTGCATTTTAACGTGGAGATTTTAACTTGTGAGAGTTAAAGTATGAAACATGATTCTGATTCTGGGTCTGTTTCAAAGGAGTGGCACCAAAACAATTCAGAGGACCAAGTGTGATTTTATATAAATGCAAATAAAAAGCCAACTTTATCCTGAGCACCTGGAGAGCTACAGCACACAGTGTTCATTAAAGCATGGATTATACACCATAGTGCCATAGTACCCAAAATAGTCACTATCACTACTTGCAATATTCTGGACTTTTACATACTATTATATTGTTATATTTAATTAAATGAAAAAGAAAAAAGCCTTGTGATCACCAGGGCAACATTATGACAGACATGAAAATGAGATATGGAAAAACAAAGCCATAACTTTTGTCAAACTATTAAAGACACAAACGAGACCAATTTAGTTTCATCAAGATAAGTTTATTGGTAAAAAAACACGTTTGTGCATTTCATTTGGAAAAATCCAGGAGTTGAAAACATGACTGCAAATTATTTAGACATTGGTTTGTCCGTCAGATAATATTTAATAGCAGATCAACAGAAATGTTACAGTACAAACCTATGATTCAATACATTCAAGACCTACTTTATATTAAGGACAATTAAGAGCTTGGTGGTTGCAAGAACAAAATGACCAACCATAGTAGTGTGCATTAATAAAACCCTCAGCTTTACACAACACATCTAGACATAAAACCTAACTATTGCAAAACAAGGCTGGATTAAGAACTGGACAAAGGGCTCCACACTTAGTCCCTCAGCCGGGGGGGACCAGGTACTAAATTGATTGGGGCCATAAAGTGGCCCCTGTATTGAGATGTTGTCAAGATGTGTCAAAATGCAGTTTTAATACCATTGATATGTTATGCTTACATGGTGCATTTTTAACACAGGAAACCTCTTTGGTTTCTGTGAATCTTGCCAAAATGTAACGATATTATTATATATAATGTGTGGAATATGTGCAGGGGAGGCTCAATAGAGGCAGTGCCCAGTGTCCCCAAACTGGTGAACCCCACCCTGTTGCAAGTATTTAAAATAGTTGATTTCAAACTATTGGCCTAGTTTTACAGATCCTCTCTTATATTTGACTTTTACTTATTCTCTATGTTTTCCTTTCACGTAAATAGCCTGCAGGAAACACGGTGAACTTCAAAATAAAACTGCCTGAAGTCGCTGGGTGATAAACAGCATGTTAGTTATTTAGTACTGCTATAAAGAAGTCAAACGTGTGTAATCAATGGGATCAATCAGAGCTGATGGGGAAACATGTAGGCATACTTTAGTATTTAAAAAATAAATAAATAAACACACAGTGCATGTGCTGCTGGACACACATTTGCCCTGAGAACAATATCTAGCAGTATGATAAGGTCAACACAGTCCACGCTAAAATAAAGAGAAGCCAGCTTTTTGTGTTTTCCACACAACTTTAGGGTAACTGTGTTTCCAGTTAGTCTCCGCCCCTCCCTCAGTGTGTTGACCAAAAACTTGCATGATACGACTCGACTGAGTGAATTTTGGCCGCCTACCTAGCACAGTTGAACACAGTCCAACATCTCTCCCGGCCCGGCTCTCTCCAGAGGTATGGATGTGTCGCACAGGGTGGTGCTTGTTGTAAAGACAGCGGGCTACATCGCAGCCATGTTCGGGGTCTGTTCGCCGAGCTTAGACTCTTCCCGCTATTTTGTGTCTCACTAGCTAGCTAGCTGTTGTTGATTACTTAGCTCGGTGGGAAGAGGCCGCCCACCTCCAGGCAGTCAGAAAACACACCATTAGACCACTAGCTAACTTGAAGCTAAGCTAACGTCGCCATTAGTAGTTTCTTTACACCTGGGAAGTTGAATCGTCGGGTAGTTTAGGGCTAACTGTTAGCGCGGCTCGGTGTTAGCAGCTAAGCTAACACCGGTGAAGTGGAGGAACTGCTGCCGCGGCGCTGATCACCGTCCAGCCCCAGACACACAGTGCGTATACTTCCCGGTACGAGTACAAAAACACTGCTTTTGTAGTACGTACTTCTCCGTATAGTCGCAGTTTGTGTGTAACCGATCGTTGTTTCAGTGTAAAAGCGACATCGCAGTCGCTGTTTTCCGCTGAAGCTTGTGTCGTATTTATCGCGGCTGCTCTCGGAAGTCTTGTAACACTGTAAACCTTTAGCCAGGATTTCCGGCTCCTTTCCATTTGCCCTATGCTGTTTTGTTTCCGTTTATTCTATTTCCGTTTTTAAAAGTTTTCTACGTGCAGAGTTAAAGTGTGATTTAACGCAGATTTATTTTTTGGTTATGAAGCGGGATGTGCCTCTCTGGTATTTTAACCGATGTTTAGCACGTTGGGACCGGCGGTAGTGCAGCGGGCAGCCTCGCCCCGTGGTGCATTCGCTTGCAAAAAAAAAACAGTAGCTAACTCTGTGGAAAAGCTTCAGCGTGTCGACACGTGTAGCCCGGTGTACACACTTTAATTTGTGGGTTTTCTTCTTCAACATGTGTGCACGGTAGTGATGTGTGGGCACTGTGTTTTGTAACTAATGGCCTAAGTTGGCCTTTAGACGCCAATGCCTCGCCCTCGAGTTGGCTAATGTTAGCACTCAGTGAACTGTTGTGGGCGGACAATGAGGAGTCGAGGCTGAGAGGCCTCCATAGAAGAAGACTGCAAACTTTACCCACTGCCACACATCTACACACTGCAGCCCACAGATTCTTAATATCAATATTATACTAATATATATTAATATGTTTAAACTTTTTGGATGCCCTTTTAGTTGTTTGTGCACATAAACCTTCCAATTACAGAATAATAAATGTAAAAACATTAGCAGTTGTTTTCCTGCAGTGAATAGTACATCTGTGCTAATGAGTGACATTATTGTGTTGCTGTAACTGTTTTTTACTATTTTATATATATATATTTTTTAATCTTTATGGCATTGAAAGGAACATCAATAATAATTAGGCATATGTGCCATTTTCTTTTTGGAACTTCCCTTTTTATCTATTTTTTTCAGGTTAAAGAAAAATAAAATAAAAGTGCAAGAGTTGTTCTGAGCCACACATTGGTAAAGGGGGCGGGGTTGTATGTAGTTCTTCTTCCCTGTACCTTTTTTATATATTGTTTAAATTGTAGTGTTATGGAAAATGTCCATTTATTTTGCCATCTCCTGCTAATATGATTGTATTAGAGAGCAGCTCCAACATATATGAAAGTCGTCTGCATTGGTTTACACGCTGCCTCAAACTGTCCCTGAGATCCCTGCTGTATACATTTCAATTTCAGAGTCACACAATATGATATTTTGTTGAATATGTAGAAATAAAATGTAATGTAATATGTTCTTCCAGCACAATTCTCAGCAGGACCTTGAGTTAGTCCCAGCCTGACCCTCCCAAATATCATCTTATGCCATTTTAAATGTGACAATTGTCTTAATTTCTTGGTCTTACATTATTGTATTATATTGAATATTTTGGGTTTTTGGACTGTTGGTTGGATAAAACAAGAAACAACATTTGATGAGGACACCATTTGCCTTTTAAAAATATTTGTGTGTGTGTATATACATTTTTATGGTAGGCTAGAAAAAATAAATTGTAAACTAAGCATTAATAACTTAATCTACATATAGCGTGCTGAATATAATTTAGTTGACAGAGTTAGTGCAGACACAATGACACCTCTACAACTAAATAGCTCTACAATTTAGGGCCAAGTAAAAATCAGTTTCATTTCATTTTATAATTAATTGTATTAACTGCTCTGAGAATAGTGAAACTAGTCCATCACAATTTCCCAGTGTCCAAAGAGACGTCTTTAAATGAGTTGTTTTTATCTCACTAACAGTCTGAAACCAAAATATTTTCAATACACAATCATATAAAATGCAGAACATAGTGTGAATGAGTGAGAAAGCTTTTGACAGTTTTGCTTGATAATTGACTTAAATGATCAGCTGATTCCTGAATTGTTGTGTTAATGAATTAAAATGATTGTCTCCACACTCCTCCGATTAATAGTCTTTTTCAATGTATTGTCAAATGTTTTGATCATCATTTTTCAAGTCGTTGTTATTGTGTCTTATTAATACGTATAAATTACAGCTCTTTTGTTACTTGCTCTACAGTTCGGCTCTCTGCATAGAACATAATGTCTAAAAGTGAACCCGAAGAGATGATAGAGATCGAGATAGATGAGCAGGAGAAACAGGCATGCCTGGAGGAAGGGTAAGCAGGAGCATGGTCATCTGAAATTCATACTCTTGCACATGCAGCAAATGCACATTTACAGTTATTTCTTTTACATGCAGTGTCGAGGAGCAGACCATCACTGCATCAGACTTGATTCAACAAGATATCGACATCAATGAGCCCATTGGCAATTTGAAGAAGCTTTTGGAGCCCCGTATCCAAATGTCTCTGGACGCATATGAGATCTGCTTGCAGGACATTCAGGTAACAATGTACATACATGGAAAATATCAAGATGTCTTTGTTTTGCTGCCCAAAACACAGGTGTTTATAATGCGTTTGATATTAGTCTCTTGAACTGCAGAGTCTGTGGCGCTGCCTCTTCTCACCGTATCTGTTGTGTTGTTGTTTTCAGCTTCACCCTGACCACAGCCTCTTTGATCAGGGAGTAAAGACAGATGGCACAGTGCAGCTCAGCCTGCAGATAATAACCAAACCAGGTACTGAGAAGATGCTTCACAAAATATACAGCTATATATTAATGTTGATTCCCAAACTCACCTATTTGTGTTTTGTTTTTTTTCCCCTTGTCCAGGAGAGGAGAAGTTGAACATTTTGGAAATTGTAAAGCCGGTAGAAACAGTAGAGGTGGTGATTGATCCAGATGCAGCCGGGGAGGAGGGAGCGCTGGTGGAGGAGGGTCAACTCATTGCTGTGGAGCGATCTGGCCTGTCTGACGAGACGTCGGAGCAGGTGACGCGCTGGGCCGCGGCACTCGAAGGCTACCGCAAAGAGCAGGTTCGCCTGGGCATACCATATGGTGAGGATACGGATAAGGACAATCTTAAATAAGATGCACTGCTGTGGGGAAAATGATCCTTATTTGTGCTGACAAATAAACACAATGTTTCTCTCTCTTTCCTCAGATCCTGTGCTCTGGTCCGCTGATCAGGTGATCCACTGGGCCGTGTGGGTGATGAAGGAGTTTAACATCGACGAGATGGAAATAGGCAGCATTCACATCCCAGGTCGAGACCTCTGCTTATTCAGCCAGGAAGAGTTCCTTCAGAAAGTGCCCAATGGAGAGATACTCTGGAGTCACCTGGAGCTGCTGCGCAAATGTAAGTCAGGTGGCTGTTGTAGGTTTTTGTGTGAGTTTGTGTTTTCAGGACTCAACAGAGGTAAAATAAAAAGCCAACGTCGCACCTTGTTTGTACCTGGGACACTAGTCATGGCCTGATGGATTTGATACAGAATTTCTCCTAATCCCTTGTATTTATTATATTTATTTCAGATGTGTTGGCAAGCCAGGACCAGTCTGGAGGCGACGCTACTGTCACCATTGATCAACGTAAGTGTTTTATTAAAAAAAAAAACCTGCCAAAGGGGCAAGTGAAGGCCAGTCATGAGATGCTAAAACGATCTGATGAAACACGACACACAGAACTCCTTCACTTGCCTACAGGGCAGAACAAAGCAAGTACATTTAAAGGGAGACATGATCTTTTTCTTGCAGATGGAATAGCTCCACTTCCAACATACTGGACACTAGAAGTAGTTCTGATCTTTGATATTCTGTTTATCTTTAACGTTTCCGTCTGTGTCTTCAGCTGTGCAGATAATCCCAACTCAAGTGAGCACTCCCACTGCCATCAAGGTTTTGAAGCAGAGCCGAGGCCCCAGAACTCCCCGTATCTCAGGAGGAGAGGAGCGCAGCTCACCTGGCAACCGCACAGGTAGTACACACACACACACACACACACACACACACACACACACACACACACA
>CALSBV010010233.1:316063-327469 GCA_943590825.1 Bovichtus diacanthus
ACACACACACACACACACACACACACACACACACACACACACACACAATGGGGTTCAGTGAATCAACACAACTCGTATTTACCAGACAACCAATGAACTGGCTGCATTTCACCCAAAGCCATCTGCTCCACAGGTCCTTTCTTTACCTCGATCACGCCGTGATGAATAGAAGTATATTGTTTCTTCCTCAGCATCACCAAGGTGATGACGATGACCGTTGCTATGACAACCCCTCCAACCATAAGTCCAATAATGGCCCCTTTATTGGACCCAACATCCTCAGCAAAAAACACCTGCCATTAAAACAAATTATAGTAATAATCATTTATGTGCACACTTAACTGCAGGGCCAACAATAAATGACACGAGGATGTGTGTACTGTTGGATGTGAATGTTTTTCTCACCAGTTTTTGATGGTAAACTTCATAACCAGCACTTTGCCTCTCATCAGTCTCCATTCGCACTTGTGGCATCTCATCCGGCTTCAGGGCAGACACTGAAACAAAACACACAGAAAAGCTTTGTTATAAAAACACATGTATAAAGACATTAAGTAGTGAAGTGGCTGCTGTTCTACATTTAATGCTATATTGTATTACTATGTAGTATTAAACAAAATGAAATGGCAGAAAGATATTTCAAAATAAGTATCACAGCCTTATGTTGCTCTTCATGTGGAACTACAGTCACATGGTTGTTAGGGCTACTCCACAGCAACTATAAGATCTCACCATCTGACATATTTCAATAAAAATGTTTTATAGTTATCCTATGAGGATTGTTATTAAACAATCATATCCAGACATGATCAAAGGTAATGATTAGTTTCACAGTCACGTGTGAAATGCTCACAGTCATACAGGACTCAGGAAGTGTCAGAAATACACACACACACACACTCTCACTCTCACTCTCACTCTCACTCTCACTCTCACTCTCACACACACACACACACACACACACACACACACACTCTCACTCACCAGGTCGTGTGGGGAGTCCTCTATCTGGAATTGGACGAGCATCAACAGGCTCAACTGCAGAAAAATAATAACAATAATAAAGAAAATAAAAGGGACTACAATGTCAAATAGATATGCATGTGCATTTTATGACATTCAAACACACATTTGTGTCTATACTAAGTTGTGGTGTGTGTGTGTGTGTGTGTGTGTGTGTGTTACCATGGTTCTCTGTGTTGGCCTGGTTGAAGCTCTCAGGGTGGATGAAGCCCAGTCCGTCCAGACCAGGGTCCATCGGCGCGGAGCTGTAGGCCTGATCGGGCATCAGAGCGTCGTTACCGTAGCTCACACGACCGTCCACCTGCAAACACAGGGACATCAACACGAGTGGAGATGAAGCCATTGAAATTTTATTGACCGATTCTGACTTTCAATTATTTTTGGTGCCATTGTATGCGTGTGGAAACGATGCAGTACATCCACTTATTGGTTTTACACGTCAAAGTGTATTTAAAGTATTTGTGTATTTGTGCACGTCCACTCACCCGCCCATCGCTCTGCAGCGAGGAGACTTGCTGAGACAGCTCTGCCTGAACTCTCTGCATTGTAACAGCTGGGAGGAAAGCGTAGAAATGATAAACATAAAAAACGATGAGCATACTGACATTTCATATTTATTGTTGCTCTGCTGTTTATTTTTCCAATTTATCAAATACTTGCTGGTCTATAAAATGTCAGAAAATATTGAAAAATGTCACAATTACAAATTTCCAGAGAGAAAGGAAACATCTTCAAATGTCTTAGTTTGTCTGAACAATAGTCCAAAACCAGTAGAAATATATTCAGTTTGCCATCATAACACACAAAGAAAATATATTGGATATATTTTGGATTTGCATTTTATTGTTATCTTTTATATTTCTATTATATTATCTTTGAATTGCAACTGTTGTGCAGCAATAAGTTTGATCTTATCTGTAAATAATCACATTTGAAAAGCTTAAACTAGTGAATCTTTGGAATCTTTTCTTAAAAATGACTTAAACATTTGATCCTTTATCTAGATTGCTGCAGATTAACTTTCTGTTTTCTGATCAACTAATCAATTAATAAAGTAATAAATAATCTACTACTGACATAAACTTAAATCTATGATCTAGAATTTAGGTGAAAAAATGTAAAAAGAAAAAAAGATAATGTCATTAATGGCCATTTTACAAAGCTTTTTTTTTTTGTAAAATAGTCATTAATGAAATGATTCCTTTAATCTTCCCTGTGTCAGTAATATTGTTCTCTATGAGTCATCACTGAAAGGGATCTAGTTATTTCCATCCAGGAAAATTATTATTATATATATAATATATAATAATATATTATATATTATTATTAAAAGGGAATTAAAATAATGGGAAAATGTGTGTTTAAATGTGAATTTCTACTTACTATTTTGCAATAATACCACCTTTAGTGCATCGTGCTTATAAGAAGTATTTTTACGATACTGTAATGTTGAACAGCATTTAGATACAGTCATACAGTTAGTAAGAAGTATAAAAGCAGACACTTACAGACTTGGCTTTGGATCTCATTCGCCACACTGGGCACTTTGTAGAGCAGACTGACGGACTGATTCATCCTCTCATCAATCACACGCAGGTGGGTCAAAACCTAAAGAAGGAAGTCAGGAAGTTAGTTTCATTCGGAAATCATGTCTTAAAACCTGCAACAACACATCCTGGCATTTTAAATCCTTTCATCACGTTAAACGTTTGACAAAGCTGAAGAGTTTTGACTGTGTGTGGGTGCGATGCAGTACCTGAGGTCGGATCTGTGCAGCCTTCTTGGGATCGACCGTGCGGACATGCTCGTAATGTTTCAGCGTGTGCTGCCTGTCCTTCTGCTCTGCACGGACGTACTTCTTCAGCAGGCTCAGCACCTGACGCCCCTGCAGGTGGCAGAGGTGTATGGTGTAAGTGGGATTATAGAAACATATGATTGTTGATATGTGATGTCATATTTACTGCCAGGTACGACTGTAGAATAATTCAACAAATATATGGGGGAAACGTACCGGACAGTTATTGTAACTCTAAACTTTACCATTAAATTCATTCCTATGACTGTGAACACATCCATGACTTCTGGACACACGTGTGTGTGTGTGTGTGTGTGTGTGTGTGTGTGTACCCGTGGAGGGTTGGCCTGCAGGGAACCGAGGTAATTTTCCAGAGCCAGGCGTCGGCGGCTGTTGAGCAGAGCTTCCACACGAGCCATGTGCGTCTCCACCAGCTGCTGCCTCTCTCCTGCTGCCTCCCGCTCCAGAGCCTCCACCTTCTCCTGGAAGTGCTGCAGATGAAGTACACGTTACAATAAGCCACTTTCACTATAAATCTGATTATATCTGATTATATTATATTACTGTATATTATATTATGTGTTAGGAAATACACGTCTCAGATTCAGATTACTTTATTGTCCATTAGATTAGCAGAATGTTTTTTTCTTCAGATAAGTTCCTTTCTGAAGTTGCGCGTAGGTTTTTGAAATGAAAGTCATGTGGGAGACAACCCTGCGCCAGTAAAAGCTCCAAAGTGTGTAGTGAGGAAACACCCTGAATACATTAAATGTGGATTCCTAAGGGCACGTTTGTGTTGAATGTGATGAAATCCTGTCACCCGGGATGTGTAGGGAAGCCAAATCAATATGTTCTAAAAAAGGAAAAAGGAACAGACTTCTGGGACAAAGTCATCACAATATTAACAACTCAGTCTAAAGCCACTTTAAAGGCAGCTGAATGGCTGCTGTGGATATGTACTGAGAGTTACTGGTCACCCACATGTCTGAGGTTAAGCCATATATTTATTTTGGTCATCACGGCCGACAGATATAACACAAATTTATAGCCCAGTTTATTTTTGTAATGTTAGCTTTCTTTTTGTCGTTTATTTTGGAAGGTTGTGTCCTACCTGGATGACAGCCTTCTTGTCAGCGCGAGGAAGGTTCTTGGCCTGCCTCTCAGCCTCTTCCCACTCCCTCATCACCTGCACACAAAGAGTGTCACGTCAGGGACAAAAGCGTGACAGACTGACAAACTCATTTGGACACCTTGACAGGGACATATCCCAGAGCCAATGTTAAGGATGTTACCCTGACACAAAAACATACCTGGGACATCTTTTCACGGTGTTTGGCCTCCAGGCTTTCCTTGGCCTTCTGGAAGTCAGAGTGTTCGTTGTCGTCTCCGGGTGATTCAAGGTACCGATCCACTGCGTCTGGAGGACTGGGGGCCATGGTGGGCACTATAGGAGAACAAAGAGGCAGAAATCAAATACAGGGCAGGGGAGACAGAACTAAACAAAAAGAAAAACAATTACAAGAGGATGCACGAAAGGTAAATGCAGAAAAAAACAAGATCCATCTATAGAGGCAATATTACACAGGGTTACACAGACAACAGTCATCAAAGTGTGTTAAAAACATACAATATGTTAGGTACATACAGTTTGTTTTAATACAAACACAAATGATGGTATAAAAGACGCAGGTTATCAGGGACAAAGGGGGATTAGTTTCCCAGTAGAGTGTTGTGCTAACGTCTTTATTTAATGTGGGAGCCTGGAGATAAGATGAAAAGTGCCGAGTCAGGATCAGGGCAGACGCTGCACTGAAGCAAATGAACCCATTAACCTTTAACAACACCCTCCCCCAGTCACACACACATGACTGTCAACACGTTGCAACACTCTGCTGGTTAAGACACGTTTATGACATCGTTAGAGACCCACTGCCAGGTCAGACGACTACGGAGCTGCACACAAGACCTTGCAGCCGCAAGGCATGCAAACACACTGTGTGTAGAAACGCATGCACACGCACACGGACATTCAAGGTTCAGTATTTACGTTGCATCGTCCACATGCTGTAAGAAGTAACAGTTAGTGTCAAAATGATGAAATGAGTAATTAAAGAGAGCGTCGTGGCTGCTTTTCAAAAGGGACATTCACTTGATGATTTTCCATTTTTTGGTCTCTAAGCTTATTTAAGAAGACGGCTGGCAATATTTTATATTTATGGTCAACAGATTCCATGAAAACCATCAATGAATTGATCCGACTAGCAAATATTGTTGTATATTTGTAGAAGAAGCTTGATGTAGTTTATTCTTCTGTGACCTAGGCCTCCATTGTTGTCCAAAAAAAACGATTAAAAGGCATCAATGAGCCGCACTGTTGCACAGGCTGACATGTTTCATGGTCACTGTAGCTTAGGTTCTAAATAAATCCCACATGCATCGTACTGATTAATGTAAATACTAAGTAGAGAACCAAATGTGTATTAATCCTTGGCTGAAAATGGTCCTGAACAGATGCTACATTTACTCATGTTTGAATTACATTAGCTAACAACAATAGTGCCCGGATGTTCAAGGAAATTATTAAGCGTTTTCAAACAATACAACTATAGATTTGTGACGCATTTTTAAAGATGTACGACTTCTGGAGGAAGAGGTGGGCTGATGTCACAGACAGGGCAGAGCTCAAAAGGGTTGAGAGACTAATTCTTGGTTTTAGATTCTTAATTGGACCTGACAAATATAGAAAATCATCAACCTTATCATTTAAAATCAAGAGCCATCATTTTGATTGATCTTTACCACAAATGTAAAGATATTTTCTTTGCTTTTGCATAAACAAAAATATGTTATTCAAGGAACATGATCGATTTCATGGCCTTTTTTCTTTTCCAAATCAGAAGATGTGTTTTACCTTGCGAGAACATTATCCTATAATACTCCACACAACACTAGAAGACGAGCAACTAAATCCACTGGTCAATGCTCTGATTGGTTAAGAGCCATCTGACGCTCAGGGAGAGAAAGTGAATAAAACAGAGACAATCTGCAGCAGCAGGACAGGAATCAGGCTTGTGGTTCCGGACGCTTCAGGGTTTAGACGGCTCCGCTCCTGGGACTTACACGAGCTGCTGCAGACGGCTAGGCAGTACTCCTCCGAGTCAAAGTTATTTCTGTTGCCCCCACAGCCCCCAAACAAGAAGGGAACACAGCGGCCCTTCTCAGGCAGGAAGTACCAGCGCTCCAGCATGGCATGACACGGGCCTGACTCAGCACGAGCCCAACAAACGTCTGAGATGTGTACAAACAGGCAAACGCAAATTAAATACCAAATAAAAATGAATGTAAAATGTGAGCTTGTTACGTAATCAGCAAAACACCGCATGATGAAAAAACAACCAATAAATGTAAACAAAGATTTCTCACCTCGCACGACTTCCTCAACTGATTCAGTGGTGGTAGTGGTTGTGGTTGTCATGGCGATGTTAGTATTGCGCTCATCGCTATACCGTTCGTCGGTCACGTCGTCGTCTTCCTCGTCCTCCTCATCATCATCATCGTCGTCATCGTCGCCATCTCCGTTCTCATCCCTTTCAAAAGCTTCTGCCTCTTCGTCCCCGTCTTCATCGTCCTCAGTGGTGGCTGGCTCCGTCTCTGCGGGGCGCGTCATGCTGCGGGGAGAGCAGTTGGTTCAGTGGATACATCAACGAGCGTGCGTGTCCATCAGACTGGATCAGTGATGGTACCTGTTTTCAGAGTATTCGGTCTCAGCTCCGCCCCACCAGACGTCTGACTCCTCCCCCTCCAGCTCTGTGCTGTCTGACTCTCGCTCCGCCACCGCCGGACAGCAGACAAACTCCACCCCTCGGAAGCGGTCGATACCACATGGCAACAGCATCCCGTAGTCATGGAGATTCATGGAGCGGTCTCCACAGGACTAAATGTAATAACAGGCATTAACAACGACTTCCTACAGCGCTACAAACAACCAAAATAAAATGCACAAGATCGTTTCAGAAGGATGTGAGAGCTTATTGGGGAAAACTTTGGCGACTGGAGATAAGCAGCATAGCCCCTACACACCGATTATTATCATTATTATAATAGCAAGAGGTCAAAAAATCAATGTTGACAGACAATTGTCGTTGTGGGTGACGGAACATGAATTAACGCTAAAGAAAGACAATAAAGGACAACAAATCAAAACAAAGTGGCAAAGACAGTTGACTGCAGAAGGGGGAGAGGATGAAATTAAGAAGTGCTGAGTCATTCAGCAGGAGCCAACAGAAGACCTGATAAAAGAGGAAGAAGTTGAAAGAAAGTCACTACCAGATATAATGATAGAGGGCGCTAACATGAAGTCCACTCAGTGACATTGAATGCCGTCTTAGCCTCTGAGTAATTTACTAGTATAACCTGTCAAGCACCGGTAGTGATGTTCACTATTCACACATGCACTACATTCAGGAACATTTCCATCTTGCTCCTCTTCACACATGCACTATGAATGCCGAAATAGATGGGGCGAGGAACGGTCCATCAGATGGCGGTGATGCAACGCTAATGGATGCCAAATGCCATAAAACTCAAGAAGAAGAGGGTGCAAGGCCGGATGTACATGTACGGAGGACGTCTTTTGTCATTTTCAGAAAGATGGCGGCCGAGGAGCTGTTTTTGTAATGTATTTAATATCACCAGCATGCAAAAGCATTGGCGTTACCAAGTGGGCCTTTTCCCTGAAATGTTACTAGGTCGTGAGGTTCCCTGAATGTTGATCCCTGCTCCCATTCCCACATGCAGGACATGTTCCTGAAGGTTTCAGGGAAAGACTGCATGTGTGACTTCATTATTCTCACCTCTTTGGCTACAGTGTGCCAGTGCAGGTGGCTCTCACACTGGTCCATACGCTCCTGGTGCAGGAACTTACACTTGTCAGGAACGAGCAGGGCGTCGCTCACAAACTCCCCAACTGCAACATAAAAAATGTCTTGAACACCTATATACATTATATACATTATACACACAAACACGCTCAGTAACATACACCGGTTATAATTAAAACTGGTTACCCAGGCAGCGGTATGGAACCACAATGTGGGTGTGACTGCGGCATTGCTCGCGGCCTTTCTTGCACCAGTTCTGGATGCTGATGGGCTGGTTGGCCTCCACAACATTTGTGATCTGCAGCTCTGGGTACACCTGGAAAAAAGTGAGAGATGTTCCTGTTCTTTGTTACTGCATTAACTACGTCTTCCTGTCTACTTGCTCTCTCTGTCCCTATCCGTTTCTCTGGCCCTTCATGGTGGTCTCACTCTTTAAATACCTCTTGGCAGTACTGCAGGATGCCCTCCTTGGTGCCGATGCAGCTCTTGGTGCCGGAGGGGTCGGACTCCCATTTGCCACTCTGCACATTGATGTGCATGTTGAGCTTCCCACAGAACATAGCGACCTGGGGCTCAGTTAGCAAACCCACAGAGTCATCAGCAGGCACCTGGGCAGACAAGGGGAAAGAGAGGACAACAATGAAGATGTCTGAAGTATAACTCAACCATAAATACCTCCTGATGCAGCTTATGTATATTTAGCCACTCTCAGTTTATTTGTACTTCCTTTCACATACAATCCTACACATACGTTTTAACTCTCTGTGCAGTACTGGGATTAGTGAATCATAAGAATAAAGTCCTCTTTAAATGAATCTATAACATCACTGCACATTTAAGTTATTATGTAAAAAAAAATATATATATAAAAAAAAAAGGTGTTTACTTTGGCTTTTAAGCCTAAGCGAGGCAAGATACGCTGTTTCAGCCATTTGATCCTTTAAGCCGGAGAGCTAAGCATTACAGCCACAGGCCAGCACACGTGCCCTTTGTTAGCCCGTCTTATGAGGTTTTATTCATTTCCTATATTAAAGAAAGTGCAATGAGTGTTTGGAGAAGACCATATTGCCTGTCATAGCAAAGAGTGGAAACTTATTGAAGCAAAGACTATTAAAATCCAGCTATGAGCTTATATGAGATACAAATAACCTCTTTGTTCAGCTGAACCGGCTTTGGTCTTGCACAGTCAAATAGGACATAGCTGTCAGCACTTATTGTTTTTCATTCCTTTGCGTTTGGGAAACAATTGGAGGAGGTCTCAATGTGGCTAACACCAGAAAAGACTAATGCTGCAAGCGAACAACACGCTCGCCACCAAGCCATCTGCTGCCAATCTTTAAATGACTAATTGCAGCTTGATGCTACGTGTGTGTGTGAATATCTGCTTTACATTAGCCACCTGTGAGTTAGGAAGGGAAAGCTCATTGTTCCTTTCTGCAGAAACTACTCTCTTCTCACATTATCAGGCCATTGTGGTTGTGTGTTGTTATCCATTATTTATTTAGAATAATAATTTTTTTATTTATTTTTTTATTTATTATTATTTATTTTTTTTTTTTAAATCATATGGCACATCCATCTTGCTCATTCTGCTGGAACCAAAACAGTGAAAAAGTAAAGCAGTAGGTGCATGAACAAACGCCTAATTGAACACAGGGAATGTTTTAAGAATGTGTGCTAAACGCTACAGAATATAAATCAAAACAGTCTTAATATAGTTAATTTATATACTTTGTTATGGGTGGAATGAGAAGTGAACTCAGAATGGTAACCTAACACTGTGCTTTAAATGACACAAGTCTGAGTATATCAGTCCATTGGCAGTTGTTCACCCACAACACATGCATTACACTGAGACAACCAGTCGGACCTGGTCTGGATCAAGGAAAAAGCTCAGAAGCAGGCCATGACAAAGGTCACCTACATGTAGGTACTGCTGCTGCAGGGCCTGTATTACTCTTTTAATCATGACTCAGCCTGCAGACTAAAAAACATGCAGCACAGAAATGTAATACATTGCAACACAATGGGTGGATTCAACTATATTACATTGGTAGGCTATAAAGCAGATCTCACCAGACAGATCATATGACCCTATTAGGAAAAAAAGGAATCTTAAAATACTACAAAATAGCTAAAAAAATATAAACTAGGAACACAGACATGGCAATATGGGGATATTCGTTGAGGAAAGTTCCTGGAGGCTACATTAATAGTGTGTCCTGTAGAGATATGTTTCACTGCATCACGCAGGGGTTTGGTTTGGGTGGGAAACCTATAGTAGGTGTGTTATTATATTGAGCCTGCACTATAGAAACACTCTCCCTGTCTCGCCCCTAAATGTAGCATGCTAATGAGAAAACAGCTGTGTGCATATTAATTTGCATTATGCAATGTTCATTCTATTTCCAGCTGGTCCTATTAAGCTGTGTATTTCTCTCTGGTCCTGCACAGCACCAGCTACAGCAGCAAGCTGCAGGCGCCATCTTGCTTAGTGTCAAACTAAAAAGGCTGCATCCCTTTTTCCCATTCTTCTCAGCACTATCCCACCAGCCCCGCAGCTGCAACGCTGCTGAAGTGGACCGGGTGGGCCAGGCCGACGCAGCACAAAGTAACACATCAGACAGAACAACGTCCATAACACAGCACAGACGGACGTGTAGTGTGTGTTACAGCTGGAGTGTTTCAAACTGTTCATATTTCACACAGACTGACTGCATACGACGTTGTTAGCCGCGAGCCGTTGCCATGCCAATCATTTTCTGGGGAAAGCTAGCTTTAGTTAGCAGCCTCGACTAGTGTTTTTCACCACACTAGTTAGGTGACTTACTAGAAATAAAAAAGTTACAAACAACAGTATAACATCATATTATACAGTACTGAGTAAAAACAATCACCTCTGGACTAAGCAAAACAAGCTGTCAATCACTGACATCTAACGGCAGGCCGCGGTAGCATTTCTTGGTTTGCTAATTCTACGCAGTAAATCTGCAGTGTAACTCCATAAACCCGTCACATGGACGAACACTTACAACAAGACGTTCAAAACTGTCAGAACGATCAAAAATCCCGGGATCAGACAAATAGAGGGCCCCGGTAAATCCCGGGAACATTTGTTATCTTAGCTAGCAGCTCGGTTGTTAACTGTTAACGTTACATCGTTTTCACGTCATCAGTTATTGACGGTTACATTTAAACGCTAACGGTTATTTTTATTACGTCACTATTCAGATTAGCATCGGTGCTCGGCACTGTGGCGTGACGGTCGCTGTGGCTACAGGCCCGCGGGAGAGCGGATCCGGGGTAACGGCTTACCGACTCCCGCAGCCCGAGATGTCCCCGTTGTAGGCTACTCACCTCGGATGAAAGCGTCAAGGTCGCCACCAGTAACAGCAGAAACGCCGTGAGCTCTCCCATGCCGTCCTCCGGGTATCCAGCACCCCCGGTATGTTCACGATGTGTCCGTTAGAAATGAAGCGCGTGGAAGCAGGAGGTGATGTGTCGACACGAGCGGCGCTGAAGTGTTCCGATCCCGGTGATCCCTCCCTGCTCTGCTCCCGACGGTGACGGCGCGAGGCTGGACGTGTTGTGGGTGGGTGGGGGCGGGGGAATCTGCGTGCGTGTGTGTGTGTGTGTATTTTAGGGTATGTGTGTGTGTGTGTGTATTTTAGGGTGTGTGTGTGTGTGTGTGTGTGTGTGTGTGTGTGT
>CALSBV010010233.1:332469-342546 GCA_943590825.1 Bovichtus diacanthus
AAAAAAAGAAAATCCTTTTCAAATGCCTGAAGTGACGCATCACTGAATAAAATAGTATTACACAATACATGTGTCAGTAAGAGTATGTCGGCTAACATTAACAGCAACATGTACTTAAAGTATCAAAAGTAAAAGTATTCATACTGCAGAGACATGATCGACTTTTGAATTCTTTCAACCCATAAAGGAACATGTTCACACTATCACAAGATCACAACATCTGGATGTGCGTGGATATTAACTGGACAGGAAGGGTATGAAAAACTGTAACCTGAGAAGGAACTACAAAAGTATCCACAATCTTTGCCTGTGAGATGTAGGAGGTGAACTATCATAAAATGGAAATAAACCTAGCCACGTAAATATACCTCAAACGTGTCATTTAGTAGCCGACATGAGTTGTTAAATCACATTCCACTGATATGTGCGTCAGTGTGTGAACTTGTGGTGAGTGGGAGGCGGGATCATGTAATCACCCCCTTCATAGTATGAGGATATCGCGGAAGCGCAGAGCAGAGTTGTGTAACTGTCGGGGAGTGTGTGTCGGGGAGTGTGTGTCGGGGAGTGTGTCGGGGAGTGTGTGTCGGACAGTCGGGAGGATCGATCACGGACTGGGATTTTAACCACCTCTATTTGGCGGATTTTGGAAATGTAATCCAGACAATAGCACGAGCACATTAGAATTATAACACTTGTGGGAAAGTGTTATAGACTATCAAGTTCACAGGATAACCTCGAGACACTCCAACATGAGGACCTTCCTGGGAGTGTTAATGGTGTTAGCTGTCTCAGGTAAGGCTTCTTATAATTAACCAGCGCTAATGTTTGCTTCTGAATATTTTGTGTGCATGTATATATATATATATATACTGTATATATAAAAAAAGAAAAATATATAAATGTGTGGTATATATATATATATATATATATATATATAAAGAAAAATATATAAATGTGTGGTATATATATTTATATATATATATATATATATATATATATAAAGAAAACAAAAATATATATAAATATATATATATATGTGGTACACATACACACTTTACAAAGCAATCTCTGTAATGGAAACACACATAGCACAACTATGTGTCCCCATATGTAAAGATGCGTTAGATTTATTGAACATTGAGGTTTGTGAACATCTGATTAAATCCAGAGTCAGGGTTCAGCTCTGATTCAGATATGTGATCAAATGTAACACTAAACTTCACACTGTTTATTTAACACTTGTTCTTTTTCTGTGGACATTATGTTCACAGAACCAGCAGCTCTTAGTCCCACAATCAACAGACTTTTGCAACTAATGCCATATGCATGAAAGTCCTTTGGGCATCAATCCAGCAAACAATATCCTTTAGTATTAAAAAACAAAACAACAAGAGAGACTTTTAGAAAACAGGGCTTCCAAGTGGGTGAAGGTGAAAGTTATTCCTGTCACGGCCGCTGAGCCATCAATCAGTGCTTGTGTTAAGATGTGTTGATGACCAAAATCTACGAAATAGGATTTTATCGTACAACTATAAATATAAAAGTTGCATAACTTTGTTCTGACCATTTTACAGAGTAGAACAATTCTTTGTTTAGGAGCTCAATCATAATTGAAGACATTTTATAAATATATTAAGCAGCAAATATGCTTATTTTGTGTTATTTAGTCTCACTTTTAACTTCACTATACTTGTCAGAGTTTCCTACAACACAAGATTTTGGGCTATAAAATCATGGCACAAGTTTGTCTATTATTTTGGCTTTAAGACACCAAACTATTTATCCTACTATTATGGATATGAGCAGGACTGGAGCACTATTTAGGTCAAAGTTTTAGGTTGTTTACATGGTCTCTCAACAATGGTTTCCATTTGTATTCTTTGTGATTGCACAATACACACACAGTGAAAGTGTGTGACTTCGGACTAGGAGTGGCTCTGCAGTAGTCTTTGAACAACCAGTCACAAATACTAGAGTTGTTGAATTGGATCACGTGAATAAAATCTGCACAGTAAAATGCATAATAGAATTTATAATATGACTTTGTATGATTTGATTGTCACTATGAAGCACTTCAGTTAACACAAAGTGAAGACAGCCTGAGTCCCTGTGAGGTTATACAATTATCTTTATTACATTACTTCTAATCAGTGAAGATGTAAGTAAAAGTAATTAGATTAATAAAAACGATAATAACAAACGCGTTAAAAGTAAAAGGACGGAGATGACAGCCGTGCGTGTGTGTGGCTAATGGTAATACATACTTCATTTAAATTTCAATCATGTCTTGAAGTATTAAATCACAAAGTAATATTTTTTTATCTTTGCTTTTACTTTCAAACAAGTGAGAAATCATGCCAATAATATTGTTTTCTTTATATATTTTATTTTTAAGGAGTTGTATGCATCAACGGTATAAAAAGTGATTCAATGAAACTCAAAATAGGTCAGAAAAACATGTTTTAAAAACATTTACAATGAGCAAATGGTATGAATACACATAGGAACATTAAATAGAGAGCGTAGTCTCAAACTCATTTTATTCATTGAAAAATGCCAATTAAAAACAGGATCATACTTAGTATCATGTGATTCACCTTTCTCCAATACAACTATTAATAGAATATCAATTATTTATTTTAAAATAATACACTCAGCCTACTAACATACTGTATTTCATCAATTTTGAAAAGCCGTTATTGATTTCCCAACGGGAACAGAACAGAATTTAATGGCTGTAGATATCAAGGACTCATTCAAAGTAATGAAAACACAACCGGATTTAGCGTCAGGTGATTATGGGCTACACAAATACATAATTATGAATTCTAGATTCCTTTTATGCCATCAGATCCTACACACTGGACCTTTTTAAAGCAGATTGTTGATTATTGTTTAACAAGAATGAAACATTTCAAAGCACCAAGGACACTTGACAAGTTTAGCAAATGTACTTTGTTTTCTTCTTGAACGCCACGTGACGCCATCTGTTCGCACATCCGTCCGCTTTGGCCAATTATGTCACGGTACGACCAGCACACACACAGGGAGAGACTCAAGAGCACGACTCAGAGACAGAACGATGATGACGTAATGTACTTTACTGGGTATAGAAGACAAACAGGACATACAAACATGCAGGAGAAATCCAAGGGCAGAGTCGGGTCACAGAAACAAGGTGGATGCACAGGTAGGTCCTCAGAGTAGCAGAACAACAGACAGGGATCAGGCGAAGACGGAGTCAGGTCATGGAAACAGGATCGAGGAAATCGAGGAAACTGGGGAATCAGGAACTCAGGAAACAGGATAAACGCTGGAACTCTTGACATAAATGTACGAAGACAAACAACACACAGATATATACACCAGGAAGTGGGAGGGGATAACAAGACGCAGGTGGAGACACTAACGAGACACAGGTGGAGACAGCTGGGGACAGGAAGTAGAAACAGACACGAGAGGGAACATGCAGTTAACAAAATAAAACAGGAAGTACAAACACAACACATCTAACGAACGGGACCTGATAAATTATTTCCAACACCAAAGCGAAACCTCTGTGGCCACTTCAGGGATCCGACATTGATAATAAAGCAGATCCTTGTCGATGATGCTATTCTCGCAGGTAACATTAAGAAAATGCAGGAAGACGTAACATCTCTTATTCTTGCTTCTGTGTGCCTTCAACTCGGCCCATGTTTTACGACTTGACACAGGATACGGATCATCTTGTGGCTGTTTTCCAGCACAATTTGCAAGACATGCGGAAGTCCAAATGTACAGCATTTTGTTTTCCAGCGACAATAAGACAATATCCACCCCAAAGGAAAAGAATATATATAGCACGTACTCAGCACTGTGCTTATGGCAGAAATTAAAAGTACAATTCAATTATTGTAGTAAACAAAAACACAAATCCACACATGGTCCCTCCATAATAAAGTGTCACTGTGTTAGCACCTGGTCAGATGTTCTCGTCTGTGTCACCGTGGATGAAGCCTCTCGCCTCCTTCATTTAGCCTGTGCTCCCATGAGGAGCATTGTTTCTGCAGGCAGGTTGATGGTGCGGCAAACGTTGTCACGAAGGACTTTGGTTTTTCTGTGGTTTTATGTCATCACACTGACGGATGCTTTGAACCGTTTTTTTGTAACTTGTTGTCTGCACCCTATGCGTTGCTTCTCTCCCACTGACTGTTGCATCCTCAACTTTCCCCTACGTGGACATTACATTTGCTCTTGTTCCTCTTAAGTTGACCTTGTTGGACCTCACAGTTATTAAACGAAACTATGTGAGACATGTGTCTTTGGTTTAGCCACTAACTGCTCAGACGTCTGAACTTCTCGCTGACTATTGATAGGAGGAACCAATGGATTCATCTTTAGCAATGTTTTGTATTTTATTATATTTATAACCTAAAAAGTAGTTAGTGACTATTGATATCGAATAAAAGTTGTGGAGTAAAAAGTATAATATTTGACTCTAAATGGTAGCGGAGTAGAAGTATAAAGTAGCTTAGATAGAAATACTCGAGTAAAGTACAGCACATGAGTAAATGTACTTACTTTCCCTCTCTGGGATCAACATACTAGCGGACGTCATCCGGAGACTTTCTTTGTAGTTTAACGAAAACGTACGTCTTAAATACATGTGAAGTTTTTTTCTTCTAATGATAATTAAAACAATTCCAACCATGTTAGTATTTAATATAATTCAGTCCCCTGTACGATCCTTTGAGGAGCAGCTTCATGTAAAGGATTTGATCTGACTCTGAAAGTGGCTTCAACAGAGTAAAGACGGGCATGAAACCTGTGTGTCAAAAGCAAAATTGTCTCTTCGAACTGAGAATGTAACAGTAACGATTGTCAATTTGACTAAAAGGTTGATCAATACACTTAATCTCTCAAATATACCAAACTTGTTTTCTCCAGTTTAGTAAACTTAACCACTTTTGAACAAATTATTCCAGTTTTGTTCAGTTCACTCACACTCTTAAAGGTATAATATTTCACATTTCTGCATTAAAATGTCTTAAAACACTTAGACCTATGGTATATATTTTTATGAGTTGAGAAATCTGTCATTTTAATCAAGGTTACGGTCCGTTTCATTTGGTCACCTGTAATGTCGACGTATCCACTTGTCTGTCAGAAGCTGTAATAAATTGACTTTTTATTCAATTTTAAGCCACGTTTTTACAATACACGTTTTAGATCTTGGTTCTTTTAACTAGCCTATATATATATATATCTTAACCGCATAAAGGATTTCAGTCATCGCACAGGAAACAAGCATTTAGCGTGCATGATTCATGATCCCACGCTGATTCATGAAGCTCTGTCTGTTGTTATTGTTTGGATTGAGAGATCGTTAAGTCTTAATGTTTAACAGTGAATGCTAAGAAAAGAATATTTTGAAGAGAGAACTGTACTTATTCCAATAACTTTTCTGCTGCAGGCGATGACAAAACTATTACTGGCCTCCTAGAAGACAGTGTCCTTCTGCCGTGCAACTGCTCAGAGAGAAACTTGAACTCGGAGGTTAAGTGGCAGACTGAAGGACCAAACAAGACGCTGGTGCTCATACACAACGCGACCACTTCCAACTTCTATGGCAGATACAAGGGAAGAGCCATAATATTTCTGTCTGAAAACAGCAATAACTGCTCTGTTCTGCTCAGCAACATCACAGCGAAGGACATGGGGAAATACAAATGCAGTTTTTTCAAACAATCGGTACACAAGAGATCATTTGCATTTCTAAACGTTTCTGGTGAGTCACTCATTCCTTTTGCAAACCTACATTATTTGACCACTCTTTTCATTCACCAGTGAATTTACAGCATTAAGCATTAAAATCTTGCACAATTTCCTCTTTTCTCACCAGCGCACTTCGATGTTTGTCAGACAGCTGACTCCCCGAAGGGAAGTGTAAAGGTTTCCCACTGTAATGTAAAAGGACGCTACAGAGAGGCTGAGATTCAGTGGAGTTTGGATGAACAGCTTCTTAAAAATTCAACCACAACTACCATAACCCACAAATACAACCTGGACGCTCTGACTGGCCTCCAGCATTTCAGCAGCACGCTCATCACTAAACTCAACTCAACCTCACAACCTAAATGTGACGTCAAGACCAAAGACATTTCACCTTACATTACTCGTGACTGCATGCAGAGTAACTATTTGTTTTCATTCATCTCATAGAGGATGGGACTTATAGTCCAATACTATTCTGCATTAAAATCATTACAATATTTACTGTAACAGTCATAATACAACATTTTGTAAAACACCTTCAAAATTCTTGTATAGGATGTGACATCAAATAATTTCATATTTTGGCAATTTTTCTAACACAGGTCAAATCGAGGGAGTATATTTCACGAGTTGGTGCTACTTAAAAATCATTCCCATTACGTTTGTGGTTGGACTGTCCTTGTACTTGCTGTGCCGTTACGTTGCAAAGTAAGTATTTGTCATAATGCCAGAAATCTTCATTCAAAAGGAGTTTATATTTCAGGTTTACTGGGTTTCTGGTTACCAGAGTTGCACAACACTTGCAGTTGTGAAATCAAGACTTCTTATTTGTTTCTTTGTTTTGTGTGTGTAATTAAGTTAATACAGAACAAGTGAAGACCAATACAGGGACACGAAGAAGATTATACAAAGTAAGACTAAGGCAAACGACATAACAAGGGACAAAAAAACCCGAAGATTACAAGATTACATTACGGGTTCGAACTATGAGTATGTAGTAACCAAGATTTATGAGTAAAGATATAGCTGTGGGAATTGTGTTGACATTGGTCATTGTAAGAGTAATAATTATAATAATAATAATAATAATATGTAATAATATAACTGTAATTACTCCGTGGTATTTATCTTTCCATATCTTTTGTCTTTCAGTAAGGACTTTACTGGGAATACGAGAAGTTGACACGGACAACTTCTACTGCTGAACACACGAGACAAAACTCCAGAAGTCACAATGTGAAAGCACTTTCCACCGCTCTGTGGTTAGTCATGAGTCGTGCCCGTGCACAAACTGTTTACAGGCAGGTTGCATCGCGTTTTCATGCCAATCTAGGAATGTGGGGCTTTTGGGAAAAAGGATGCCCATCGTGTGAACTTTTATGGATCTTTGCGGGTGTTTATGTTATTTTCTTTAAAATCAAGGACTGCAAAAACAGAGTGCCCTCTACAATATGAAGATGAAATGATGCATTTAAATACGCAAACAAAGCACACAAAGCAACATTTTTGGTAACTTGATCTGATTTTGTAACAATTACGAATATGAATTATACATATTACAAAGGTGATGCTTATATGGGAAAATTCCACATTTAAATAAAGTGTAATGCAGACACTAATGCAAGGTGTACAACACGTATGTGCCTATGGGTGACTATACTGTGATTTTCTTCTCTTATATCAGGGTTTGTTCAAATGTGGCCTGTTCTTCTGTAACTGCCTTTGTGATATACTGTTTACACTGAATGTTGTTGCTTTGCCAGATTTGTTTCACTTTTGTGTCCTAAAAAGTGCTAGTCTTGTCAGTCACTGTCTGTCTCTGTACTTCCTGTTTTTATTGTATAGTTTCCTCCTCGTCAGCGCCCCTGATTGTTTCCGCCTGTGCCCACTCACCTGATGTTTAAATAGTCACGACCCCCCTCGTGTCATGAACCTGCGTACCAGCCTTATCGCGAGATTTGTTGTAAATTTATTATATTTTGAGTTTGTACTTTTGTTTTTGCTTTACACTCCACCTCAGTTTCTGGAGTCTTCCCACCTTGTGTCTGTGGTCCTGACATTTTGTAAATAAACAGGTTAAAGATGTGAGACATGTCAGAATGTAAACTTCAACCATTAAAACAATGAACTAACATTATCAACAGCGTGTGAAGAGGTGACAGTGTTGACGCTGTGTTGCAGAGATATCACTGACGCTGCGCTCCGTCCGGTCTTGTGACGCCGCTTGTTCCTCTGGAGGCGACAGTGAACTGTGGACGAGACATATATGCGGTCGTTTTCTAGTTTCTGCCAGTTTGGATTTAGTCTGAAAAACAAACTAACGTAACGTTACACAGACCACAGCCCCGGTTAACATTAGTGCCCCAGTAAACATAGATGGATAAGCCCCACGCATTACACAGGAGTGAATACAACACACAATATAAAGATTCAATTAGAATACACTAAATATGACAAACTCCTACAACTAACATATGAACATTAGAGGCTGTATGGACCAGTTCAGAGGTGAAATACTTTCTCCTGGTTCTCAGAATTACACACTGAACCTTTAATTGTCTGTAATATATAGTGGAGATAACCCCTGTAACAGCTTTGGGACATTTAGGAAGTATGACACCAAAGAACTACAAAAAGTCAAGCCTGTGAATTATCCCTACAGCCAGACGCAGTTTTATCTTTTTCTTGTCTGAAAAGAAGTTGCTGAAGTGGGAAACACAGCGGACTTGCTTCTGTATCAGCAAACAGCAGAGCAAACCAAATGTGAAGCTGGAGGAGTATATTCAATTATATGTGAACGTCTTAATGTGTGGACTTTTTCAACTAAGGGTTCAGATGAAAGCTACGCTGTAAAAGCTTTTCTTTTTGAGTTGCTAATTCCTGATGTATCGTTTCATCATCGTCACTTTCTTTTTGTAAATTGCTTTGATTTGCACTGTAAAAGCTTTGTTGCCACACCGTATCGTTGTTGTTGAACATATGTCATGTTGAGACTGGTAATGGAGTTCAGGCAGATCCCAAATTCCTGAAATCGGTTCCCAAGTATAGCAGTACATTTCCATGGTCTTCAACTATTTTGGGGTAAGTTCATGACCCTGAACGTCGTCATGAAACCAAAGTTTGATAGAAAAGACCTGAGTGACAAACTGTGATCCCATACACACATCTTTCAGAAGCCAGATATATGGTGCATTACTTTATAAATACACTCCATTCACATTTAAATAAATTAATAACACAAAATCTAACAATAACAGCTGTAAAAATATAGGTCATGGGGACAACATAATACAGTAATTTGTGTTTATTAAGCTAGCCTTGGCCTATGTATAATAGAAGTTAAATTCTAAAAGGGATTTATATTAGAGGGAGACTTGTTTTCAGTATGTGAAACTAGAGGCTTACAATAAAGCACAGAGTTGATGTTACATTCAATTTACAATTACAGCAGATGGCAGCAACAGCTCCATGGATTATGTAATAGAAGCTTTTCCTTTCTATCCCATGTAATGAAACGCTATCTGCAATTTCCACAAGCACTGAGGATATAACCCCTTTTGATGATAAATTGTATTGACATTATGATTTCTAAATGCTACAATAAACACATACATATAACAGTCTTATATGTTGTGTACAAGTAATCTTAATATTTAAATTGAGTGTAAAAACGTCCTTATACATTTTGAAGATGATACATATAACACGGAATTGGTTGCAAACGTATTGATTATATATGGGAAATTACCGTAAGTATGGGAGAAAAAAAAGAGGAAAACGTCATTGCGTCATTGCGTGTGACGTGGTACGTACCCGGAAGTGATAGAGGCGGCTAACTGGCTTTCCCAGGTTCTAGCGAGGAGAAATCAACATGAACAAGAGTTGTGTATCTTTTCACAGGCTGGGACAGGATTGACTTTTTATCCACGGTAAGGAAATTCAGAAAGATAGGAAAACTGTCAGCTTTAATGTCAGTGAAGTGGTTAAACATGTCCAACGTGTGTTAGCTTGATGCTAACGTATGATGAACTAGATATAAACAATGTTGGCCGATAGTCACCTCACGTAGTCTCTCAGCTGTCTGTAAATACTTTACCTTTGTCATGATGAGCGAGTTTGACCATCCAACTATAACCCAACGAATAGTAAATGCACATTAAAGGGATTATTGTCTCTAAAACATATGTAATGCTAAGAGAGAGGCTGTTTCCCTCGGAGGTAAACGAGACAGGTGCTAGCTTACACTATGACAGTACCAAGGGCTATCACAGGTGTACTATCACAGGTGTACTATCACAGGTGTACTATCACAGGTGTACT
>CALSBV010010233.1:342556-372443 GCA_943590825.1 Bovichtus diacanthus
GTGTACTATCACAGGTGTACTATCACAGCTATTCATGTTTACATTCAGTTTATTCATTAGCAAGGCTGTCTACCACACATATATTATATTACTTTATTTGATATGTTATATATATATATATATATATATAATATATATGTATTATAATATATATTATATATATAAAATATGGCTTTTTTGTTAATTAATTACTTACATAATCGATTGTCAAGATTGTTGGCAATTAATTTAATTGTTTCAGCACTAAATGTATGGTATTTTTACTTGAAAATGTATAATGTTAATTTATAAATTGATTATTAAAATACTTTTGTCATCAATTAATTTTACTGTTGATCAACTAATCGATGAACAAACACATCTTTGCAGTGAGGTGCAGAGCCACACACAGCAGCTACAATGGGCCGAAGGAGAGCGGCAGCGGCGAACAACCCTTCATCTCAGAGAATCTCTGCAGCTCCTGTAGAGGCTGCTGGCGTCCCCAGCAGGAAGCACAACATCTGCATGGTGTCCGACTTCTTCTACCCGAATATGGGAGGAGTAGAAAGTCACATTTACCAGCTATCCCAGTGTCTGATTGCAAAGGGACATAAGGTGGTAATTGTCACGCATGCCTACGACAGGAGGAAGGGCGTCAGGCACCTGACCAACGGACTGAAGGTCTACTACCTCCCCCTGCAGGTGATGTACAACCAGTCCACAGCCACCACCTGCTTCCACAGTCTCCCACTGATGCGCTGTGTGTTTGTAAGGGAACGCATCACCGTGGTGCACGCACACAGCTCGTTCTCCGCCATGGGCCATGATGCACTGTTCCACGCAAAAACCATGGGCCTGAACACGGTGTGTGATCTATAATGAGCCAGGTCTCAAAACCATTATGCTGCACATAATCTGCTGACATAAACCTAAAGCGCGTTATCATTTCCAGGTGTTCACTGACCACTCGCTCTTCGGCTTTGCTGATGTGAGCTCCGTGCTGACCAACAAGCTTCTGACTGTGTCGCTGTGTGACACCAACCACACTGTGTGCGTGTCGTACACCAGTAAGGAGAACACGGTGCTCCGTGCAGCGCTCAACCCAGAGATTGTGTCTGTTATTCCCAACGCTGTCGACCCTACGGACTTCACCCCTGACCCCTCTCAGCGCCAAGACGACAGGATCACTATTGTTGTTGTCAGCCGCCTCGTCTACCGCAAAGGTACGCAGAAGCAGAATGTCACGGTGAATAGGAAACTGCCCTTTTTTGTTCCATTCCTCATGTTGGCACAAATCATTCTCATCTACATTTCTCTTCCAGTCCCAGGAATGTTGTTACAGCTTATATCAGTCAATATCAATATCGGATTTTTAAACACTCAAACATCAATATCGGTATAAACTAAAAATATTCAGCATTGGTCAGGCTTTATTTTAATTATTAAGCATTGCGTCATCTTCATGGTCAAAGCAAGTGTTCACAATCTCTTCCTCTGTCAAGGTATCGATCTTCTTGGGGGAATAATCCCAGAGCTCTGCCTCAAACATCCAGATCTGCAGTTCCTAATCGGTGGAGAGGGACCAAAGAGGCTTGTGCTGGAGGAAGTGAGAGAGAAATACCAACTACATGACAGGTACTGCTGGACGCTCGTGTCCCGAGAACATGTGTGACGGGGTGGCACCCCATCACGCTCCCTGTTATAACACAACATGACACCACTTTACCTTCAGCGTTATGTTATGTTGTACTCGTACAACGTCCAGAAGATGATTGTAGTTAAAGCAGTGATGTGTGAAATACAGTGACTGTGTCGTGAATGTCCAGGAGTTAACCGGCGCCAACAGTCTGGCATGGAGAGTCAAACACAGCGTTTGTGCGTGAAGGTGCTTTTACACGTGCTTTACTCCTTTTGAATTGTGTCACTGCAGGGTGCGTCTGCTGGGGGCTTTGGAGCATAAAGACGTTCGGGGAGTTCTGGTGCAAGGTCACATCTTCCTCAACACGTCTCTGACTGAAGCCTTCTGCATGGCCATTCTAGAAGGAGCCAGCTGTGGACTGCAGGTAACCATTCATATCGTAGTTCAACGATAGGAACATGTCTTTTTAGCTCAACTTACAATTTATCCAGGCAACCAGTTGATTTTACTGGTGACACACCTGCAGGAGGGGGGAATCGATGCTCAAACTCTCATGTATTGTTGGATTGATGTGGCCATTCAGTGTAATATTTCCTATATTTAAGAAATAAATATGGAAGCTGTATTTCCTGTGTTCACATTTACCTTCCAGCGATTTCTGTCCTAAACATTCTGCTTCATTTACGTTGCAGCACAAAGCAGGATAAACCGCTTACTTTATTTACAATGTATTAAACGTATAAAGAAGGTTTTGATAATAGTAATGAACTGTTTATGGCTTCAAAACAGTAGCAAAAGAAACATTCTCTAATCTCAAGCCAACCAGCTTCATGAAAACAGCCTTTTGAACTGACTAGAGTCGCTTGACACAGCTATTTAAGTTGAAGTGTTCTCCTCGCAGATTTCCTGTGGGTGTGTGCTGCTCGTAGGTGGCGGCTCAGCTCCATCTCATAGCGCGCTAAAAGAACTCATTCGCTTTATTCTCATCGGAGAAAAGGCGGTGGCGCAAAAGTAGCCATAGATTAAAAAAAAGATATTATTTACAATAATATTTGCAAATGGCAGCAGCTGATCAGCCAGACACTCATGTGACAGGGGAAGTATTATGGTCTGGTGGTTTCATGAGAGTTATAATGTAATGCATTAATGCAGTAATGCAACCCTCACTGTCATGTCTGCATTAAGCCAGAAGGAACATGAGCGTAAAAGTCTCCTATGTCTGAACAACTAAACCAGCACATCCAGCGACGTCACGTGTCTAAAATGGCTCTTTGCGTATAACGTACAATATTTAGCATTGAAGCATTTGAGGCTTTTCAGCTGTTGATTCACTCTTTAGTTTGAAAGTGATGCGACCACATGTTGATTTACACTTATGTGTGTTTTTACACAATATGTGCATCCCGTTTTTGTTTTATTGCTCAGGTTGTTAGCACCCGTGTGGGGGGCATTCCTGAGGTGTTGCCTGAGGAGCTGATCACCATGTGTGAGCCTACTGTGCGGGCATTGTGTGCTGGTTTGGAGACGGTCATCGCCCGACAGCGCTCTGGCTCTGTCCCCTCCCCCGCCTCTATCCATGCTCGCGTGAAAAACCTCTACACCTGGGAAAATGTTGCTGAAAGGACTGAAAAGGTAGGTAGCAGCAAAATGATTTCAGAGATAAGACAATAGGCAGCAGCATCTTGTATCACTAATTCAAATACAATAAGAAAGCCATGCTTTCAAAATAAGATGTGTGTCAGGGGAGCAAGCTGCTTACTGACCTGATGAATGTACACATAGACACAGTGCATGATGTCTGGTTTCCTGTGTTACCTGATGATCTTCTGTGCTTGTAAATCTGCTGATGGTTCACTCGCTGAGGGCTTCACACTGAAGGATGGATGTTGACTGATCCTTGTGTTTTCCCTCAGGTATACGACCGCGTGGCCGGGGAGGAGGTGCTTCCCCTGGACAAACGATTGCGGAGGCTGAGGGCTCACTGCGGCCCCGTGGCTGGCTCCATCTTTGCATTCATGGCTGTTTTAGACTTCCTCTTCCTGCTGCTTCTGCAGTGGTGGGCGCCAGATCGGGTCATGGATGTCGCTGTGGACGCCACCGGCCCCCGAGGACTGCGCAGGCAGCAACCCAGCGGTAAAGTCGGAGCTTGTTCTAAAAGTGGCGTGAAGCAATGAAGAAATGTCCACGTGGTGATAACTCCAGACCTTCGCCTCACTTTGAGCTGCTTACACAGAGTTATATGTTCTCTTTGTGGTGCTAACTGACATTTAAAACACGCCTAGTGAAGGCTGAGTGCTCACGGTTACCCGGAATATTGTTTACATTTACTTATTAAAAGGGCCCTTGTGTGAAAGCTTTTTATCTAAGACTTGGAGGGAATGTTTTTTGTTTTTTTTTCTGTGGCATTCCTTGGAGCTTCAATAAGCACTTTTTATACTCGGTCTAGATTGCACTGAGCAGAGGGAGTAAAGGGCTGGTTCATTATACCTACTGGGGAAAGTTAGTTTGTTTTCACATTTAGAATTTAGAACAATGTTCTGTTAGTAAAGCGTATATATATATATAAGCGTATGTATATGTGTGCAAATTGTTTTATTTGTCTGAGTTTGATCTCATGAGCCCCTTTGTTTAATATCTTGAGATGTTACAAATTTCTATGACACCTGGGAGTGTTTTCTGCAGACGCTCGTCTGACTCCCAGACAGTCGCCTCGGGAAAATAAAGCGCACTTTCTAATGTTTCCTCTGTTTCCACGTGTCATTTCACGGAGTTCGTCCACAGTGTTGCAGCAGTTTCATCTTTCTACAGACCATTAAAAGACACAAGTAGAAACGCATTACACATCGTCTTTCTTAGAAATAGTTGAACAAAAGAGGCTCTGGAATGGAGAGTGCCAGACAAAACAAAGAGGAGTTGTGAAACAGGAGTGGATAGAGATGAGGTGTGTGTCAAGGCCAACAGTGGGGATTTGCATAGCGTCGTGATTGGAGGTTCATCATATCATGCAAAAGAAGCTGAAACTGAAATGATAGTACTTTGTGTAACGGGTCTGCAGGTAGAGCTTACACGTAGGAGAAGTTGTCTTTTTCTTTTGCTGTTGACTCTTCTTTAAAATACATTATATGAGGAAGTTGTTTTATTGTCAGTAATCATAATATTTGGATTCTGTAGTGACAGAATATTTGGTCTATATTTTGGAAGATATATCTACACTGAAAACTGTCCCGACATTGTGCATTTAGTGCTTTATCCAAGGTGTACAGCACGACGTCCTTCCAAAGAACCATTGTTATGCTCATGCTGTAGACTACATCCATGGACTGGGACAAGGGTGGGCGGGAGGTGGCAATGTGGGGGAGGTGGCCAAGGACCCAGATAAGACAGGGAAGAAGGAAGGCCGTCTTCAGGTCTGAGTGTCCGCCTGGGTGAGCTCGAGTCCTGGACAGTTGTGGACGAGTCTTCTGTTCATTTTCATCATGGCTGCTGTTCAAACTGAGGGCTCCCTGTGCTCACAACCTTGGCAGAGGCCCCTGTACATCTATGGGGGGTTGGCATGCAACTCACTAATGGCTGGTAAGTTTTTTCTTTGTCTTTTTTAGCCCTTTCAGCTTATTCTTATGTAATGAGAGGAATAAAGAATCATGCAAATGGATTACTTTAGTACTGTGTTATAGTGTGGTTACATCCTTTCATAATGCAACAGATCTTTGTGTCATTACTGTGTGTGTGTGTCTTTAAAATCACATTTTAATAGTCAAAGTTACAGATTGGTTGAGACCTGAAGACTTTGCATGTAAAACAGTTCACTTGGCTCTGCAGTGAGGAACCACAGGCTCAGTGTGTTGTTCAACACGTTTGGTGTTTGGGGTTAGGGTGACCCTGGAGAACCAGATAAACATGCATTCAAATGAGGTCATCTTAACATTACAATAGACAGAGAGCAGGATCACTTGGCTACGAGCGTATCTGTGTTTTCTGAATGTGGAGACATTCCTGATCTTATTGTGTGTCTCAGACTTCTGGTCCGACAGAACTCCTCTCCATGAGGCCGCGTACCAAGGCCGACTGCTGCACCTGAGAAGCCTCCTCGCTCAGGTGAACACGGCTCTGTCTGGATGTGTGCACACAAGGCTACACACGGTTGTTTCTGACTGTTGTCCTCTCTCATCTCCTGCAGGGCGTCCATGTAGACACACTCTCCATGGACGGAGTCTCTCCTCTCCATGAAGCCTGCCTCGGCGGCCATCATGCGTGTGCCAAGTTCCTGCTGGACCACGGTGCCAATGTGAGGACATTTGTGTTCTTTCAGTTTAAAGACAGGAGGGTTTTTAGGGTGTTTTGGATCTGAATGGACATATTTAAGTATCACACCTGAGATATTTGTCCAGGGAGAGAAACTTCAGGTTGTATATGAAATGTTATCAGCTGATCTAATTATCAGTGAATATCGCCGCCATCTTTATTCTGCATCTCCTGACTTCCCTCTTTGTTCCAGTCATAATTATCCTATAATTATTATTATATTATTATATTATTGGTGCCTTATGTTATTCCTTCTTTCGGTGATCATTTAGTTGCTGTAGCCTCTTCTGACTCATATCTATGAGGCGGGAAAAAACGATTTCATCAAAACATTTTTAAAGTAAAGAAAGTTGTGAAAATAATAATGCAAATTATTTTAAGATAGGATCATTTAGTTAAATATGCAGATGACATACTAGTTAAAAAAAGAAGAAAGAAGAAAACTGATCATTTTGATATGATTCTTGTCCATCATAAGTCTGACAAAACAATGACAAAATCACATTTTCTTCATCCTGCTTTACCATAAACACAATATATGTCTCTACATTCCATATCTACTGATGTCTGATGTGTGTGTGTGTGTGTGTGTGTGTGTGTGTGTGTGTGTGTGTGTGCCATATGTGCCTGTAGGTGTCTGCGCAGCTCTTTTGGCCTTGATATCTATTATCTTTCCCTTGATTTCCTCCCTTAGGTGGAGGCCGTATCAACAGATGGCGCCACACCTCTCTTCAACTGCTGCAGCAGCGGGAGTGCTGCTTGTGTCAGGCTCATGTTGCAGCACAGTGCCGCCATCCACCCCCCCCACCAGCTGGCTTCACCGATACACGAGGCCGCTAAGAAAGGTGTGTGTTCAAACATGCATAAGTGTGAAGATGTGATCAGTCAGTGCACAGATTCTGATGCTGTTCCTCCATCAGGTCACAGAGAGTGTCTGGAGCTGCTGCTGTCGTACGGAGCTCATATCGACGTGGAGCTGCCGGGGGTGGGCACGCCGCTGTACTCTGCCTGCATGGCCCGGGCTGCAGACTGTGTCCGGGTGCTGCTATACTCAGGTAACATGCAAACTCTGCAGTGTCACAGGCAGTTGGGAACAATCATATAGAGCCTAAGTCTGTCCCCCTACAGGGACATGTGGAGAGTATAAAAACATCCAGCACCTCAAGTGTTTTCACTTCTGATTTATGCAATAATAATACAAATAATAACTATATTTCTAGAGCGCTTTTCAAGATACTCAAAGACATTTTACACAAGTTAAACGAAATATACTACAGGACTAAAAACTCTTTACTGCAACTTGTCCCCAAACTGCAACAAGAACCCAGTCTCACTGTTAAGAGAACACATTATATTTCCCTGTGTTACTGTATATGTTCTGTTCATCTCAGTCCTGCTGCATCACATCGAAAGAATCTAAATTGAGCGGTGACTTTTTAATATGTCGTAGTAGAGTCTGTAGGTTTGGTGTGTTGGTCACTTTGGACTAAATAACAAACATGTTCCTATTTTCTGTACAAAACAATTAATGGATTAAAACAGAAGATTAATCAATAATTAAGATTCATACAGCTGATGATGATGCTTTTCTTTTATTTTTTGCAACAATTTGTTTTCCCTTCACTTCCATTTTCCCTGGAAACCAGTTTAGAGCCTAGAGTCTAGATTTTTCAGCCTAATTTTCTATGGAAACTTAAGGAAAAACTATGAAAAATATTGACTTTTTCATAGTTTTTCCTTAAGTTTCCATCTTTCAAGTCATTTCCTCTCTGTACAGCTTCCTAATAGTTGCGACCACCCAGTGCTGGAACAAACAGTCACGTGGATGGTTTTGGTGTTTACGGTGTTTAAATCACACAACGTGTCTGTTCTAAATAATTTTCTTGAGTCGGGTGTTGAAGCAGTTCTGTCCGTGGCCACATGTAGGAGCAGATGTCCGTATCGGGTGTGGGCAGGACAGTCCTTTACACGCCGCAGTTCGAGGTGGAGCAGCCAGCGTTGTGGATCTGCTGCTGGACTTTGGGGCTGATGGATGTTGTAGGAACTCAGAGGGAAAAACTCCTCTGGATCTGTCATCGGCAAACAGCGCAGTGAGAGTCGCACTGCAGAATAAAGGTAAGTCCTGGACACATATGCACATTACGTAAACTCAATTTGTTCATTTCGAGGTGTAAAATCGAGCCTTTATCTCCGCCCAGGTCCCTGCTCTCTGTCTCAGCTCTGTCGGTTCTGTGTTCGTCAAAGTCTGGGCAGGAGTCGTCTCCACCGAGCCGCCGGCCTCTTCCTCCCTCACAGCATCAAAGACTTCCTCCTCTACCAGTGAGACGTCTCTGCTCTGTCTCTTTGTGCTCCACACACACTGATTGGCCTTCACATCTTCACATTTGTGCCTTGTCCCTGACTGAAAAAAAGACTTTCAGAGAACAAGTCGCTTTTACCATCATAAGATTTGTTAATTACCTTTTACTCGTGAAATGTTTTGGAATATCCAAGATATTCATAAAGCAGTAACTTAAATGTGTCAGGTTTTGTATTTTTATACTTTTAATGAAATGTTCCATGTTGTGTTCATGGATTTGACTTTATTCCAAAGAGGAACTCACCAGTTATTGAAACTAATCTGTTTACTGG
Organism: Bovichtus diacanthus; assembly: GCA_943590825.1. Lineage (NCBI taxonomy): Eukaryota > Metazoa > Chordata > Actinopteri > Perciformes > Bovichtidae > Bovichtus > Bovichtus diacanthus. Next base: position 351,108 of record CALSBV010010233.1, read on the forward strand.
TGTTGGATAGTACAGCTGCATATTAAAAAAAGTTGTAATACGCCTTTTTGTGGCTCCAGAAGTATCTGAGGGAAGTCTTACAATACACTGCATTCAAGATAAGAAGTGATCAGGTTTTCACCAGGAAGAATAAAGATGTGGAATAAAAAACTCTTTTCCTGCTGCATTGATTTAGATCTTTTTGCAGAGTTAAATCGGTGGAATACTTCTTTTATGTGATGCAGGATCTCAACAAATAGGTATAAAGTTTAAACCTCCACTAAGAGTAAATACTGCATTTTGTATTAAAAACACTCCCTGTTAACTGACAGTGTGTGAATAAACATATGAAAGTTGTCTCATGTTTCCAGTGTGTTTTCATTCTAGTTCCACAGCCTTAAATGTTTACATGGTGCTTTATAGTCAGTGATGTAGAATCTCATGCACGCTATAGCACAGCAGTGCATGTGCAGTCATTTGACTACTTGCTAAGAGGAGTTTCTTCTATGAGCATCACCCTGATGGTCCTGCTCTGCACACACTGAACCTCACACTGACCTGGAGATCCTCTCCCCTGCCCTCAGCCGAGAAACATTTAGAGAATAAAGCATGGTGTCTTAAATTTGATGGACTTATAAAACAAGTATAAAACAAACCAAATAGATTCGGACTGTGTCCTGCTTGAGTAGCACTGTCAAATCACAAGGAAGGAGGAGGCAAAGTTCAATAAGTACATGTGCAATGGTGGAAACAGCTGCAAGACAAAAGGATCTGAAGAACTGAGACACTTGTTGCTGAGGGGGAATTCATTCCCGTATTCAAATGCCACCCTGAAAGGTTACTTTTGCAGAGAAGAGAGAAATCTGGTTTGAGCTGATTTAACTTGACGCATCTTTATCTGGAGGCGGCAGAGAAACCCTCGGCCTTCAGCAAAGAGAGGGACGTGTGTGTGTGTGTGTGTGTGTGTGTGTGTGTGTGTGTGTGTGGTGGATTCCCTGCTGTGGTCACATGCTGTCTAAAGGAAAAGGAAAGGTGTTGAGCACAGAGGCACATTGGATCAAACAGCTTCGTCGTGGCTTCATGCTGAAGCTGAATCTCACGTCTTGGTGTTTCTCAGCGTCGCAGCTGGAACCTTGTTTCTGTTTCACTATCAAAGTGCAAGGAATTGTTTTTGTAGAGATTATTTGTTTATGATCAGAAACTCATGAAAACTAGTAATCATTTCGATTTTATTTCTCAATTTGGATTGTGAAAATTTAGTTGTTAAAACATAAATAAAAAGTCAAATATAAAACCTTTAGCTAAATTGATTAGCGTCACAGAGGAGAGTCTGCGGCTCCATAACCCCCCCCCCCCGGGTTCTTTTAGCCTTTCAATACATTTTTGGTTCCCTTGGTAAACTGGAAACGTGCCGTACACACCAAAACCTAAACATTGTGAGAATACACAGCCTCATGAAGGTTCTGCTGATATTCACGATATTTTCTCCACATTGTTCTCAACATTTCAGACATATTTCACATTGTTTTGTTTTTTAACTCTGCCCAACTCTGCGTTTTTGATGTATTTTATGCACATTTTTCGAACTCCTCCGAACGGGTTTATAGGTTCATATATATTCGTTCCAATTTTGCTTTCCATAACCCTCCGACTGACCTCATCCACCTTCATTCACTGGAGCTCAGTCAATAACCCTTTTCTTATCCAATCCACTCTCTAAGTCTTTGTCCTGCATTCTAATAATATCATTGAATTTACACCTCAGCTTTGAGCTCCATTCACTTGTTGTCAGATCTGCACTTTCACTTTGCACAGATTTATGGAGCCGCAGACTCTCCTCTATGACGCTAATCAATTTAGCTGAAGCTTTTATATTTGACTTTTTATTTATGTTTTAACAACTAAAATTTCACAATAAAACGCTATCATGCAAATGACAACCAGAGGGCGTCAAACATCTACAGTAGAACTGAAAACACAAACACCAAGATATTCATGACAAGACGATGCAAAACAACAACAACTTTACACACAGTTTGGGGAATTGCACAATTAATATTATTGTCATACATTGTGACTACACTGTTAAACTGCCAATATATAAATAATATAAACAATTAGTCAAAGACAGAAGATTTATCAACAATAGTTTCAATAATAAGCAAGTATGTTCTCTGTCGGGAGGTCATATATGTGTGTGTGTGTGTGTGTGTGTGTGTGTGCGTGTGTGTGTGGGTATGTGTGTGTGTGTGTGTGTGTGTGTGTGTGGACTTTTGTTTCCTTTGTCTTTGATTAGGCAACGACCACAGAGCCTCACCACCATCATGACTCACACAAATGGTAAATAATCACAGTTGCTTGTAAAAATGTCAGAATATTCTGCTTTTATCTGTTTTATATCAACGTGTGTTGGGATTGATCTAGTTTTGGACTATTGGGGAACTTGGGCCATGAAAGCAGCTTTATACATATTACACATCAACATTAAACAACATTTAATAATGAAAATGATAATAACAGAAGTACAGCCAACAACATTAACTAACACACACAACTCAACAGAAACATCTCTTTGTGCTCAACATCTAATAACAAACCTTCTTATGTGACCAATAAAACCTTTCTACTCTACAGAACATTTTACAGCCCTCAAATGTCAGAGGTACCTTTATCTCCAGCAGACGTTTTTAATAATAGCTTCATTGTGCAGATAGAAACATGCACAATGAAGCTAATGTCTGGCCTTTCATGCATGACTTCCACTGCAAATGTTGATCTAATCTTATTTTTTGGGCATGAAATGTCTTTATTTGATAGTGATAGTGGCGAGGGACAGGAAAGGTGGGGACTGACTTGCAGCCAGGACTCGTTGCTCAGGACGTGTGTAGTGTGCATCCTCAGGTAACATCAACTGTTCATCTCAAGCAATGAGAACAGATGTTTTGCACCAGTGTTGAGCTGCAGCTACACCCTGACTCCGTTTGGTGCCGTGCATCCTTCTCCTCGACCCCCGACGACCTCAAACCAAATCCTCCAGCCATTCCAGATAAAACTTCTTCCATACTGCACGAATGGCGTGGTCTTTGTGGGCGAAATGACTTGACAACAAGACCCAATGATTGTACCAGTCTACGTTCATCCCACTGAAGCTGACACTTCTAAATCAGCCGTCAACATGTGTGCTGATGGTGTGACGCAGCTGCTTTCAGACGGTGGTGACATTTGTGCTCCCGCTGTTCTGACTGTACAAGCGTCTGGGAGAAGTGCAGCACAGGAGCTGCTTTTTGAAGTGTTTGCTGAAGCTTTTGCTCATCAGGTAGAGTGCAAACGGGTTCACGCAGGAGTTGGTGAAGGCCAAAATGCGAGCGCACACGCTGGCGATGAAGTGTGCCAGCGAGGTGTCCACCTGGTCGTAGTGGTAGGAGCGGTACAGGTAGATCACGTGACTGGGGAGCCAGCAGACGGCAAACAAGCCGACAAACACCAGCACAGTTTTAGCCAAACGCTTTCTGGACTTGATCTGACGGGAGAAACAGAAGAAATAAGCTTCTACAGCTGCTCCACCACCTCGATCTAGACTGAAGCATCTCAACAACTTTTAGGTGGATGGTCTTCAAGTGTTCTCCAGGTATTCATGCTCCCTGAGGATGAACCCTACGGACTCTGGTGACCCTCTTACTCTTCCCACCAGCACTTTGTGTCTTTAAAGGGTGCATGTAATGCTCAGCGTACTACTAGATTCTCACAAGTGTATGTACACAAGCACTGAAAAGTGAGTTTTCAGAATACGTCCCTTTAATGAAATTAACAAATTGACATCTGTTGGGTTGCTCCAAGATATCCCCCTGTAAATAAATCCTAATAACTCTTTACATCTACATTATCTCCTCCTGTTTATGATCAAAAACCTGCTAAACTAGAGACATTCCCATCAGCCTCAGCTGTTCTTTGTGTTCAGTGCTAATTAGCAAATGTTCGCACGCTAAAATAAGATGATGAACGCAGTAAACTTTATACCTGCAGCACGTCAGCGTTGTCTTATAATAAATAATCAGAGCATCCAACTCAGACCTGTTTCTGGAGGTGCAGGTGTCCCTCAGCAGGGATTTCCACGGAGCTCCTGACCAGACTGTGAGCGATGAAGCAGTAGTAAACAGATATGATGAAGAGCGGGATGATGTAGAAGATGAGGAAGGAGGCAGTGGAGTGGATCTTCGGGTGCAGCTCCCCGGCGTGGGGGTAGGGCGCACATGTCACAAATGTCTCATTGGTGTGGCTGGTGGTGAACGTGTGCAGGTCGGAGAACACGGCCTCAGGAATGGCCAGAGTCACAGAGAGCAGCCAGATTGCACCGGCTCGAACACAGATGCTGCGCGTGCTGCTGGACCTGTGGACGTCCAGAGGCTTGACGACAGCTTTGTACCTGAGCAGAGAGAGAAAGATATTAAGATATATATAAAATTTACTGCAGTAAAATGTGCTATTGTTTCATGCCTACCACCTCCTAATGAGGCTCTTTTCATCCAAGAAAGATTTCCTTTCATTTATTCATTCATAAGTCAATGCACATTAATTAACATTTCTGCAGACGTGCCAGTGTTAGCCAGCTGGTTCATTTTCAACTGCAGATAAAGATGCACTTTGACATTTTTGCAGAGATAATTAAATGAGTCTTTGAGAGAAAGGAAACAGGAGCCACAGTGGATATTATATTAGATCAGATGAGTTACAGATGAAGGAGGAAGCTTTATTAATCACAGCTTGTAGTAAATGTTTGGTTTCAGAAGCTAATAAAAGAGCCGTCTGTCTGTCGTAGACTCAGCACCAGGTTCCTAAAGTTCTGCACTGAAGACCTTTGACAGCATTTGGACCATATGCTGAAGAATAAAACAAAAAAAATAATGATATTACAGGGCTGCAAATTCATACTACAAAAAGAAGTCGAAGGAAAACAGACCAAATTAAAACAAAGCAACTTGATGAGTAAACACGAAAAGTCCAAATAATTTAAACATTGTTGTTCATTTGGTGAGAAATGTGCATTAAATAATGCTTTTAAAATGTGTCTATGTGATGTAATGCAGCAGCCATGCATGTCGATGTCGCATCAGTGGAGCACTAGAAGAACAGATGAAGAGAAATAATGGTTTTGATTTAATCTGCAGAAACCTCATGTCTCAGGAATGAAGAAGGAGAGAAGTTAATAACACTTAAAGTACCGGTCAGCGGAGAGAGCAGTGAGGGTGAACACGGAGACTCCCACCGAGCTGAGCTGGATGAACGGGATCAGTTTGCATCCAACGCGGCCGAAGAGCCACTCGTCCACCAGGTAGCGGCTGGCGTCCACCGGCGCGCAGGTCAGCAGCAGCAGCACGTCGCCCAGAGCCAGGCTGGACAGGAACAGGTTGGGCACCGTCCACATGGACTTCACCATCAGACACGTCCTCATTAACGTGACATTCCCCACCAGACCCACGATGATGATGACCCCGTAGACAGCAGCGATCCCGATGCCCGGGAGCCAGATGTTGTACTGGTGCTGCGCCCCCGTGGACACATTCAGCACCGGATCCCCGCTGTCCTCCGGGGTTATGAAGAGGGAATCCTCCAGAGACATAGCAGCCTGTACAGAGAGGGAACGGAGGAGTTCAACGGGGAGTCTGGTCCTGGCGCCTTTGGTGACCGACTTTATAAACTGTAGGCTACCGTGCGTCATTTTACGCACTACGAGCTGCCCAGATGAGGGTGAAACATGTCTTCAAAAGGGAATGTGCAGGCTGATCTGTTTCCACCTTATTCTTTGTTGAGGGGCACACTTGGCTTAAACTCGTGACAATGTGATTCATAACTTGTTTTAGCACAAATGTTCTGGAAATGTCAAAGAATTCCCCTTGGTAAGTTTGGATAGGATTTGGAGTTTTCACCTCTTTAGTGCACATGGACAGTGTCTTAATTGGAAATGTGAAAAGTTAGTTTACATTTGAAGAGACAGTTTGTAAGTTATGAAATGACCCACAGCCACACTGGGAAACAGGGATGAATAATAAAGTAATAAAGGTTTGGATGATATGTGGATTTCATTTGGTCTAACTTTAGCAACTATGAGCTTATTTTGTATTTATGCAAACACAACACAAATAAGTGCAATAGAAATACAAGTAAAAGTCCTGCATTCAAATATCTATTTAACTAAAAGTACAAACGTTTGAGCATCAAAATGAATTTAAAGTAAAACTCATCATAGTCATTATGCACAACGAATAATGTAAATCATGTTATTGAATTATAATTATTGATGCATTAATATGTGTATCACAGCTGGTAAATGCTGTCAAAAGGGGCTTTTTCAAAACTATATACTGCTATATATATATATATATATATACATATATACAGATGTATCTTCATCCATCATGATACTTCTTAATGTATTTGTTAATTATACTTTGTGTTATTAATCTTAACCTGCAAAGCAATTAATAACCCATAGCTATCAAATGCATGTAGAGGATTCAAAAGTACAACTTTCCATCTTTTATGTTGTGCAGTAAAAGTATAAAGTAGCAGAAAATAAAAAAGTACGAGTAAAGTACAAGTACATCAACATTTAATTACGTACTTGAGTAAACTTAAGTTATTTTCCACTGACTGCAGGACTCTGTCCGAGGTTAAAATGTAGCCTATTTATTTAATAAGCATCACAACCTATCATTGTGTTGTTATCGTCTGCGCCCCTCTTGTGTTGTTGAGTTGTATATAATCATTTTCAAATGAATCAGTGGATTTATAAAGTGCTGCAGGACCATTGCTCTATTTCTGTCTCCACCTTCAGTGGTCACTTGAAAAGTAAGTGAGGTGTGGAAGTAAAGGTCGAACCTTTCAAACCATTATGTTTTCATGTTCAAAACTCCGCCAGTGGCCACTAAAACGTTCACCTACGCTTTGTTCAGGGTCCCTGATTCATTCTGGAGACTTTGTTTTTGATCCGCTGGTGCATCAGATGGTGCCAATTGGGCTAAAAAAAAACATTTTCTAATATAAATGCAAATTGAGATTCCTGCATTAAAGAAGATAACACAGAACTTCTCTGAGCTCGACTTAAATAATTTACATTTTCCAGACTCTTCTGTAGCCAAATATGAACAAAATGGCTGCAGAGTTGATAATTCTCAAAAGTATTTTCTCCCCAAATGTGTATAATTTGAGAGAAAAACGTCCATCAAAGTAAAATGTCTGCTTTTATCTGAACTCACAAACAGGAACACACTCCAGAAGCTGATGCTCATCCCTCTGCCTGCTATTTCAAGTATTATGTAGATGGACCACGTCGAACCAAATGATTATTTCAGAGCTCAGAGTGCAACTGCATCCACTTCTCTTCTCCCTTGATGTGAAAACGACCTCCTCGCCATCTCTCTCTCCACTACCTCCCCCTCCGTGTCTTCCCATTTCAAAATAAACACAAAGAAAAGTCTTTGTTGAATTTGCATTAATTTAGCCTTTTTTAACAGTCAGAAATTCATTTAGTTCTATATTCATAAGATGACCTTTGCTTCCACACGTCCATGGCATTCATCGTCTTTTAATCTCTTTCTTTATGAATTGGAGATAAAAAAAATTAAAAATCTAATTTCAAATTAAAATGTGATTCAAAAGCTTCTCTCACAGAACCTGGAGGAAGACAACCATCTGGTAAATGAGACTAACAGTAATGAACACGGCTGATACCTGTTGCCTGTAATACACCTGAATGTTTCCTGTATAAACATGTTCAACACTTAAATCTTAATAAGCAAAGTAACTACAGCTGTTAGATCGATAGATGTTAGAAAAAATCTTTTTTTTCCAAATGTAGTGGAGTAGAAATAGGCTAAAACCTGGAGGAAAAGGGAAATACTTAATGTTTAACTACTACAAATGTATACTAAAGCACAGTAATTCAACCCTATCAGTTATTGGGGTATATATAGGGGTATATATAGGTATATATAGGGGTATATATAGGGGTATATGTCACCTTTCCCTTTGGCTGAAGATCATTTATTGAGTATTTGTTGTTTTCCTTCCCTTCAGCACCATGGACAGCAGCCTGCGGCTTCTGGCGCCGCCTGGTGGCGAAGCTGCTGAACTGAAGGCGGCTGACATTTTGATTTTCAGGAGAAACAGTTGTGTTTGTAGTGACACAGGAGGATAACAGTCACTTACATTTTACACTATCAGTTAACTGCTAACCAAGCTAACAGCTACACTGCCTGTCTGAGGCGAATGTGTTGCAACAACATGTTGAGCAAAATGGTTAAATTGCTGTTAGGATAACTTGTGTATTTTACTCTTTTGACTTTATGGTTACGAGATTAATTACTGTGTCAAATGTTCTGCATTTATAAAACACTTTTCCAATCTTTGTGATCACACACACACACACACACACACACACACACACACACACACACACACACTGTAGAGGCCGGGGCTCGAACCCCCAACCCTCCACCCTTCAGACACAGCCGTGCTTCTTATTGAGAGTTAATGTAGATTTTTCATTACAATGGCACTAATTTGACATCTAATCGATACTTTTATTAATCCAGTTTCCCTGTTATTGTACTAACTCATTTCTAAAATACCTTTGGGAAAACTCTTATTTATAGAATCTCTTTGTTTTCTGATGTTAATTATTGAATTTGGTGTCCAACACTGTTTGTACAGTTTAACAACTCTGAGTAAAAACTACAAAAGCCTCCTGCTGTCTTTAATGAAAGTGTGTTAGCTGCACAGCTATGTACAAAGTGAGGGCAGAAGATCATTAATAGATTAATTAACACGATTAATAGGTCAATAGAGTATGAATCATGTGGGAGAGGAAGTACTCACATCCAACTAAATTAAAATTAGTAATTATTTTTTTTAAATGTTTACTTAAGTACAAATTCAAAGTTTTAAAGTTAGATTGCAGGTAAAAGCAATGTGAAGTGTTTTATTGAATACAGTTGGATATTTTTAATGTATAATAATGTATCATTCTTTCTAAATACTCCATATGTTTTATACTGTATGTTAAATGGTAATCTGCAAAGTAACAGCTGTCAGATAAATGTAGTGGAGTAAGATCAATACTCACATACGTCACATGTTATTTTGATGAATATTGATCCCAATTCATGGGTCTAAGAAAAGAGAAAAGAGAGGGAGAACATGGAAAAGTTCCCTTTATTGAAAATGATTACATAAATATTTAGCAATATTACATTGCACTTTTATTTTAATTAATAAAATTGAAATACTTATTTTACAATAGAAGATAAATAGTTTTAAAGCAGCACAAGAACATGCAACATATGGTAATAAAACACAGTCTAAGTATAAAGCAAAGTGCAATATAAACAAATTAAATAAGAAACTAAACATATTAAATATGAGATAAAAACACATATATGATAAAACAGATCAAAGGGCATAATTATCTTTATTAAAACTCTAAAAATAAATCCATGATTTGTATGTAGAGATTTCTTATTCACAATAAGCTCACCAGTTCATGTTTGTAATTTAATAATTAATAATTAAATGACTTAAGATCACATTTACCATCAGTAAATGAATGAATGTTCTGGTCCATATTTATCTTCTTCTCTTTTATTTATTTGTGCAGGCTCGTGCTCATGTTTGTGATCAGTGATTTACATCCTAAACACACTTGTATAATAGAATAAAAGCTGTATAAACGCAGTGCATCTACATTAATTAACACCACCCTGCCAGTCTGCAGGGCGTCTCTTCTCACTGACGGGCGCTTCTCGCGAGCGCAGCCCCTCGTGCGCCCCCCGCAGGTTCTCTGCGGGACAGCAGCTGCCTGTGAAAACATCCTGCCTGCCTCCAAACTGCAGACTTAGCTGCAGCGGCGGCGGCGGGAGCCTGGATGATACCACGCCGTCCTGGTGCAAACCTGGCAGGTAGTCCCGGGATGGGTGCGCGGACCCTGAGCCAAGCCGCGTCCCCCACATGGCGGAGTGAGTGAGGATGCGCCTCCCGAGCTCCATTTTTGTGTCGGTGTCTCTGTTCACGGCCGAGACCACGGCAGCGCTGTACCTGAGCTCCACGTACCGCTCCGCTGGAGACCAGATCTGGCAGGGGCTCACGCTGCTCTTCACCCTGGTCCCGTCCGTGCTCGTGCAGCTCACCCTCACCTTCATCCACCGGGACCTGAGCAGAGACAGACCGCTCGTGCTGCTGCTGCACATCCTGCAGCTCGGACCCATCGTCAGGTCAGCGTCTTTATCTCATTAATGCTGCTTTATAAAAAGACACCTTTGTGCTCCTAATCCCGCGGTCACGTGAGGACGCGTCTCTGTGTGCACGCGGCCTGTTTGCACGTAAACTGCTTTCTGATGTGTGATGAATGCGATGCGCACATGATGTTGTTTTCATTTCCTCCGGTCCTTTGTCTGCCTGCACATGCTGCTGCAATGGATGCATGTCTGTGCCATTTACTTCGGAAATAAAAGGCTGATCAATAAGCTTATCAATATGTTCCATATAGCCACACAGCTGGCAGCCACCACTTGTCTATGTAGGCTACTCTCAGTCTCCACATTTAAATCATTATCAGCTGTGTCTGGTTTATTCATGACTGCTCTGTCTGGAAGGACATGAAGAAGAAGCAGCAGCTGACCTACTGTGTCACACTGAGCCTTTCTAAACATCTGCTCTACACTATAATATCTTGATCTTTCTCTGTGTATACATCCATGTGGCTGATGCACCATCTGCCCAGCTACAGGAGCCTAATCCTGCCTGTACGACCTCCTGCTGCCAGACACCAGCAGGACCATGTTAGCAAATATACAACCAGCAGCAGAAGTGAGTGTGAAACCATTAATCTCCTGTAAATAAACCAGAGCTGCAACCATCAGTCGAATAATCGATTATTAGGCCTTTCGTCTATTTTGGTTTTCAATTAATCATTTGAGTCATTTCTCGTTTTCAGCTTCTCCATTATGAGAATGTGCTGCTCCTCGACTTCTTCGTAAACATGAATCTATTTTGAGTTTTGGGCTGAAAAACAAAATAAAGCGTCATCTTGGTCTAATACTTGTTAGCTGCAGGCACAACAGAAGCTCATTATCAGCAAATTTAGGGAGAATTATTCTTATTCTGGCGTCTCAGGTTTGTACGTGGCGCCGTGTAACGTCACAGGAGTAAACAATATAAAACACAGAGGAAATAAATAAATACTTTTATAAAAATAAGGTGCACATTTTAGCTCCAAAAAACTTGTATTTGACTGAAAAAGGCATCAACAGACAACATGCAACACTGGTTACAGCCTTATATGTATAATTACTAATAGGACTTTATTAGTGCCTGGAAATGTCACAGTAATCACAGAAAAAATATCCAAAAAATATCTTAATTCAGTGACTTTTTCCTTCATAAAAAACCCTGTTTCTAAACTATTATTAAAATCTTTTTCAGAGGAAACAACATTTTACAAATGTGGATATTTTCTGGTTTAGTGGACAAAACGAGCTGTTTTTAATTAATTATTCTAACTACTATTTTCAGACATTTTATAGACCATTAGAATATTAAATTCTCATATTATTAAATCAAATTAATCCTATTAGTCAATGAACAGAAAACAAACCAGATACTTTTAATAATTTATCTTTTAGTGATTATTCACTGCGTCCAGCTCCGAACATGTAATGTGCTGCTTTCCTCTGTTTTACATCATCATACACTCAGTACTTGGATTGTTGGCGGCACTTTAGTCTTGTCAGTATAAACTTAGCCGCTGACGGAGAGCGTTCCTGGAGGACGTCCGTATTTTAGCTTTATTTTCAGCTGAACAGCATGTTGACACCCACAGTCTGACCCGGCCTCGCCCGTTTCCCCTCAAGTATTTCCAGATGATAACTGTTCGGACTTCTACGTCTTTCTTTAGCGGACAGCAAATCTAAGAATAGCACGCGGTCGCCCTCGGCTCCTTATCAGTAACAACACAGCCAGAGAGGGAAATGTACGTCTCACTTCCTCTTCTCGTCGGCACAAAACAACACTTCTAATATCATAAACACATTCCTTATCATGAGAACCCTGACTGTAGTCCCTCACGAGCCATGTGTGGTCAGAAGAGCAGCTTCATCTGTCTGCTCAGAAACTACATTTATGGCCTTTTTTTTAGAGGATTTTTATCTTTTTCTGCTGCTTTTATACAGTTTAAAGTCCACTCCACTCTTGCTTATAGTCACTTTACTTATAAGTGAGTATACAGGATGATGTATGTGCAGAGTTTGACTTTTAAATCTGAGTTTAAAACGATGCAAACTAGCAAGACTTTGTAGCATCAAAAACCAATTATAGTCCAATATAAAACAAACAAGCCCTGAGAATATACGTTTTACCACTTTTTAATATACACAACATTAGTGTATTCATATATTCTTTATTTCTCAAAGAGGAAGAAGGAGTAAATGTCATTTTAAGAGTTAATGTAACTTTTTTTTGTTTTAAGACACATTATAACAAAAGGAGGTTATGTTTTTAGTTCGGTTTGTTTGTCTGTCTGTCGGCAGGATTAGAGAAAAACACGCCCGAGTGTCATGAAACCTGGTGGACGGTGCAGCGTGGGTGAGGAAGAACCATTACATTTTGGAGTGGATCCAAATCACAGGGTGGATTCACGCATTATTTTCCCCTCATGGACACGACCTCGGGCAGAGGTCTGTGCTCTGAGCTCAGACTTTTATATTTCTTACAAGATCTTTAAACCTGCATTAACGAGCAGCAGAAACAAGTTGTGACCACAATAATGACACATTGATGTGGGGAACTTTACACATCCGTATGGAGCAACATTATCATTCATTTAGAGTGTTGTAAGTCGAATATTCTCTTTCTTTTGACCTTTAAATATCAGTCTTTGCAGCTAAACGCTCTATGTTCACTGGTTTGTGTGTCACAGTGTCTGCTGGTGCTGAGCAGCTAATATACGCTGAGTTTTCAGAGCTTTTCACTGAAAACAGCTGAAAACAAGAGAGTGAACCAAGAGTACAGCGACGTTACAGGATGGAAACCAATGAAAGATGCTTGAAATCTTTGTAGACACAAAGGAAACTTCAGAGTCTGGAGATAATTCACGACATCGTCCACGTGCAAGCAGCAAGCTGATCATAGTGAACATCAAAGTATTGATTATATGTAAGTTACGTCTGTCTGCTGTCACTTACTGAAGACACACACACACACGCTGACCTCAGCAGAGTGTGTGTGATGGTGCTGTTTGGTTTCACGTCACACACACTCTGCAGCTGACGGACAGTCGGCCCTCAGGCCCCCGAGCTGTCAATCCTCCTGCCTGGCTGTTTTATTGGCTCTGCATCAACACTCATCCACTGGCACAGAGCTAAACGCTGGCACGCCTGTGCTAATAGATATTGATGATGTTACATTTAAAAAACTAAAAATAAAATCCTCTCTGGTCTGAGTAAACGTCAGGCTTCATTCAGTCCATGGAGAGAAAATGAATCTGCAAAGTTGTGATAATCAATTAATAGATTCAATCATTTCATCAGGACAAAAATACATTTTTTTTTACAGCTTCTGAATTGCGACCACGTGATGGACATTTCAACAGTTTTCCTACATTTTATAGACTAAAACATTTAACAAAAAAAGCAATAGATTAGTCAATAAAGAATATATCAGCCTTAGTTGCTGCCCTAAATCAATATTCAGTACAACAGAACAAATACATTTAAACAAACACGATTGATGTACTTCAGAGTATAAAGAGTAGAAATAAATAAATAAAAGGCCTTTAGATGGGTGATCTTAAAATCTAGTTTTAATACCTGGAAGGAAAACAAACACAAATAAATGTATAGAAAGATTGTAAATAAATAGAAGAACAAATAAGAAACTGCAGTAAACAGCCTCGTGTCTGTAGTTTACATGGATGACTTCCACAGGAGCCATTAAATAAATATATATATATATATATATATATATATATATAATAAGGGTACGTGACGAGTAACGTGGCTGAAGTTTTCCAGAGTTTCTTTGCTGGGGACATGAGCAGTGATGCTCTGTGATGCAGACTCAGTGAGGTCTGTGTCTCTGAAGAGGATCAGCCTGGATCAGAACTCCAAATCTAATCTGAGCGTTCACACTAAGCAGAATTACATGTGTCTCACGGTACTTAAGTGTCAGCAAAGACTTTACTGTTGTATCTCAACAACTATGTAAACACACTCCATAACTATGTGTTTTAATTACATTTTGTACCAACGTTCATGTTTCCCTCAGAATGAGTTGGAATTATCTTTGGTGAACTTTTGCTTTTCCGTCCAACACGTTGGGTTCTGATCCGCTCCCCGCAGAGCTGACGGTGTCAGACCTGACGGTGTCAGACCTGACGGTGTCAGAGCTGACGGTGTCAGACCTGACGGTGTCAGAGCTGACGGTGTCAGCCCTGACGGTGTCAGACCTGACGGTGTCAGCCTGAGCTGAGCTCTGCGTGTCCTCGTTGATGGCGTCGCTCAATGTTCTGCTGCTGTTGTTGCTCCTGCAGGTGTCTGGAGGCGTTCTGTATTTATGGCAGCGTGGGCCGTGTGGAGGAGCCGTATGTCAGCATCACCAGGAAGAAGCAGATGCCTCGCGGGGGTCAGTCTGAGGAGGTGGAGCGGCAGGTGGGGCAGGCGGAGGGAAAACTGTTTACACACCGAGCAGCCTTCGCCCGCACCTCCGTCATTCAGGCCTTCCTGGGATCGGCCCCGCAGCTCACCCTGCAGCTCTACATCTGCGCCCTGCAGCAGGGGGTGTCCATCGGAAGAGGTGAGGTGACACGTGCTTCAAGTGTGTGTGTGTGTGTGTGTGTGTGTGTGTGTGTGTGTGTGTGTGTGTACGCTCAGGCGTGAATGTAATCCTCCGTCATGTGGGCTGATCAGCTGAGTGGAGTATTTGAAACAGGAGTGTTTCCATGAGCGTTATGTAACTCTGAGATCTGTGATGGTCGCTGCTCGACTCTGTGGGAGCCAGTGTTTCTTATTCCTGAGAGATTTAATGAAGGTTCACACAAAGTCAAACTAGACAATCTGCTCGTGCAACAAGGACCAGATAAAATGTGTTATAAATACATAAATCTGGCTTCCTCTGCTCCGCTGGTCTGACACTTCTATTTCACGCTTGCTGATTTTAATGGCCTGAATGTGGCCTTTTTAAAGGAGAGTTTCACAAACGCTCATATGTACATTTAAACAGAAATCACTCCCTTTGTTCATATTAGCAATTAAAAGATATCTTCAGGATGTTTCCAACCTGAGTTTATTGTTTATTTACCCTGCTCCACACAGGGAAACATAAAGACGTCATTTTGTACTAAGAAGACAGATTGATTGGATTAATTAAAGCCTAATTTTAACTTCATGATCTTTGGGATGTATTTATATTAGATTTATTCCCCCATCACTTACACTGGAAGCATGTTAGGAAGAAGTCTGAGAGAGAACAGTTGTGTCTGTGAGCACATCTTTTATATTCATCTTATAGTAACTATTTATACTCTATAATATAGAGTCTATATCATGTGGAGACGAGCTGAGAAAACAACAGCTTTTCACACAGTATCTCATTTATGTGTTGACCATAAAAATGGTTTTGAGAGAATTTTAAAAAAGTTGAATAATTGAAATGTTTTGTGATTTCTAAGTGTACATAGACGTCCAATAAGAGGCAGAAAACAAGTTTGGATAAAGTCACTTTACATGTATTATAGTTGTAGTTCTTTCATTATTCTGCTGGTTTTGTCTTTTTACAGCATTGAACTGTTCTATAATAATATTCTGAGTTTTGTAAATTATTTTAAAGGCATTTTTTCGTGTATTTTTGGTTCCTGGCAGCTTTAAACTTTGTTGTATAATTGAGCAGATGAGTAGTGACGCAGGTGGTTTGTACTGACACCATGCATGTAGGTTAGGACATTAAAAAGCTGCTTAACAAAGACTAATGCATAGAAAGTGAAAGTGAAGCCCAGCTGCACTCTCTCTGCTCCAGGCACGCTGATGGTGATCTCCCTGCTGTCCATCGTGTACGGAGCGCTGCGCTGCAACATCCTGGCCATCAAGATCAAATACGACGACTATGAAGTGGACGTCCGGCCCGTGGCTTATCTTTGCATCTTCCTGTGGAGGAGCTTTGAGATCGCCACTCGTGTGGTGGTTCTGGTTCTGTTCAGCTCTGTGCTGCAGCTCTGGGTCCTGCCCGTGGTTCTGCTCAACTTCCTGGTTTTCTTCCTCTACCCGTGGATCCTGTTCTGGCAGAGCCACTCTCCCTTCCCTGAGAATATAGAGAAAACTCTGACCAGGGTGGGAACCACCATCGTGCTCTGCCTGCTCACCTTCCTCTACGCCGGCATCAACATGTTCTGCTGGTCGGCTGTGCAGGTGAAACTCAACGACCCGGACCTTATCAATAAGTCCCAGAACTGGTATCGCATGGCCGTGTACTACATGTTGCGTTTTGTGGAGAACGCTTCGCTGCTTCTGCTGTGGTACATCTATAAAACTGACTTCTACAATTTCATCTGTGCCCCGCTGCTGCTGCTGCTGCTGCTGGTCGCCTACGCCATCGCCATCTTCTTCATGCTGGTCTTCTACCAGTTCTGTCACCCGTGTCGGAGGCTCTTCTCCTCCAGCATGACCCAGGGCCTCTGGACCTGCTCCTCACTCCTCTGCCTCACCTGCAGCTCCGCTTCCCCACAGAACAGGCCGACGAGAAAGTCCCCCAGCCCAGCCGCACGCACAGAGCCGGCCGACGACGGCGCCCGCGACTCAGCCAGCGACACCACGGACGACATGGCTAACGAAACAACGTACGACATGCTCAACGATACGATCTACGACACTCCTAATGAAATGAGCAATAATAAGTGCGGTGGAATCAATGGAGACGTTAACCACAGCGTGTCCTGCAGCGCGTAGAGCCTCCGACCGCGCCACGTGCCGCCCGGAGGAGACCGATGCCGGTCGAACCCTCTGCAACCTTTCAAGTGCCACGTGAACCCCTTGGTCCAGTTGAGTTTACACTTTGAATCCTTTCATATATCCATCTCAACTCTGTTTTCTACCACGATCTGCTCCTCCTACATTAAGCAAACGTGTTCTTAGGTGGAGCCGTGTTCTGACTGCAGACACGCAGAAGCAGAGGTGGTGCTCAGCCAACATCCTGCAGCCTTTACTACAAATACAAAGATGGACAACACCATTCTACTTCTTTAGTTTTGGAGACTGTGTCCACGTATATGCTGCATTACTGATCACAGGGCACCATGCATTTGAATTGATTGTATTTAGTATGTGTTTGGCATGGAGGTGTGCATGTGTGGAGCCTCAGATGAACTTCTGCAGGGGGGGGGGGGCCTGTTTTGTACAGGTTTTTTTTCTGAAGCCCCCCCCTCTAGTTTTATGGCTGCAAGCGATCAGCTTTTTTACTCCTCTTTAAGAGCTTTATCATCAATACATGCTGCTGTGATGTATTTGTGCTTGACGATGAGATATGAATCTCCACACATTGTTTAAAGAGTCCGCTCAGTCACTAAACACGTCGCCTGTAAAGCACGGACGTCTCCAAGCGTAATGTTCTTGCACGTTTATAAAATGATTTAAGTGGCTTTGGTTGAACTGTCGAGCAGCTGCAGCTGCAGTGATGTGAAACGCTTTGTTTGGATGCATTTGTAATTCATGTCTGTCAGCTCTGCATCGGAGTCTCATTAGTTAGAATATTTACACCAAGTGCACAGCAAAATAATTATATGTAAATGAAACATGTTTGGAATTGTAATCAGTAATTTAGCTTATTTTAAACCTTGACTGTATATTTGTGTGTGAGAGAGAATGTCAGTGTTTGTTTTTGCACCTACTCCTGTTTGCAAAGTATCTGCAGGGGGAGAAAACCTCAGATATCAGACGAATGCTCCTAATGTTTGTACACATAAGATGAGCCAAACAAATATGAAAAATCTATTGTACACATGGAGCATTCTCATAAAGAGCAAGATAAAGGCATTAACAATTAAATCCTACTTAAAAATCTAAATAAATTTATATTTATATGTGAACACTGTCAGTACTGTTTTATTTTCAGCTGAGAAGCTTTGCTACATAAAGTCTTGTGCTGCCCTCTGGTGGATCAACACCTGCAAAGTGGGACAAATGTTACCTGCTTAATAAATCACCTTCGTTCTGTAGAGCAAAACACCGGGTTTTAACACATGTAATGTCTGCACTGTAGATGTTCCAATAAATTAATTTATTAAACAGCCTTTATTAACTCGGTCTTACAGGAGAGTTCCAGGATTTCTACGGAGAAAGTCTAGAAAAAGTGCATTAGTCGTGTTGACCATTCAACTCCATCATCCAGGAAAGTTCCCATATCTGCAGTTACAGAGCAACATTAATGCTAAACTAGTACAGACACTTTATACAAGTAGGTAGCTACTGAAACAACAGCTGACGTTTGTTAAATATCACATTTTTCAAGACAGCAACTGTTTTATTTGGGAATGTACTGAAGGAGGAATGAAGACGAGACTGAAGAGTTTAGTCCTGGAAGCGGCTTTGAGCTAAACGCTAACGTCAGCATCTTAACATGCTCACAATGACCAAGCTAACCAAGGCTGCGATCTTAGTTCAGCGTGTTAACATGCTAACATTTGATAATTGGCTCTAAACACAAAGAACAGCTGATTCTGATGCTGTTGGTTCTGCAGGTATTTGCACATTTCATTGCAATCCATCCAATAGTTGACACGGCCGCAGAGCCTTGCTGCTAGCGTGGCTAAAAACAAATCAAGTTCTACATTATGCTCAGATAACGACATTTAAGACATACGGAGAGAAACATGGGCTGGGCTGACCAAACATGACATGTTGGAATTTCTTAAAGCATTGCTTCAGGGCTGCTCTCTGACCCTGGAGCCTACAAGGAAACATTTTCTCACAGAAGCGCTGTCGACTCAAACATCAGCAGAAGATCTTCATGGCGTCTTGGACACTTTGAGGTTTCAAGCTTCAGACGTGATGGCGTGAGGAGCGAGCAGCTCACAGCGACACGGCAACAGCAAACACGCTGACCACACAGTACATGGTGCGATTCTCCCACCGCACTGTGCAGCTTCCTGAAGGACACACACGAGCAGGAGACATTACACCGGAGTCTTCACCAAATCCACACATAATTAAGTCAATAAAAGTTCTCAAACCCAGCAATTAGAGCTATAATTGTTAATACATTAGTCAGAAAGTGTATCAAATCATTTTACATGCTACCACTATATGCTATTAATAATTGATTAATTGTTTAAGTAATTTATCAAGCAAGGAGTCCGAGTCCAGTTTATGGAAACTGAACATGTTTATTTTCTCTGTTTTACGTCATTGTAAGTTGAATATCTTTGGCTTTTGGACTGTTAGACAACACAAGCAGGTCGAGGGCATGACTGGGCTCTGTGAATGTACATAATAATAATAATTAATCCAAAACATTATTGACAGATGATTCAAAACAATGAAAATAATCAGAAGTCTTTAGCTATCTGAGGGCAGAAGACACTTATGTGGGAAACATTTAAGAAAACCTGATGTTATAAACCTGTGTTTGGATGTAGTTCATATATATATATATATATATATATATATATATATATATATATTTTAACTTTGGTCTCTCTTACTCAAAGAAAAAAGCTTTTTTTTCCTAATCCTTAAACAAGGTGTTGTAAAAAGCAATGTTCTGGTATCTGTACTGAAACTCAAGCATCCTATTGGCCCTGGTACAGAACAAATAAACAGAAAGACACCAGCTCTGATGATAAGCCATCTCTCACCATCAGTGGCCGTGTCCCAGTAGCAGGAGTTGGCTGTGTGGAGACCGGCGCCGCTCTTCTGCATGATGGCACAGTTTACTGCAAAACATCAGAGAGTGAAAGTCAGTCACACAGCAGCTCCGCATGTTAACGTCCTGAGGTCTCACGGTGTTGTATATGGCGGGCAGTTGTTTCACCGATGTATTTGAAGGGCCGGCCCTGTTTCACCAGGTGGGTGAGCGAGCGCTCCACTATACTGGCCGTCCACTGGTTCACTTTACTCTGGTTGTAATCTGTTCCACCAATAACGCCTTCGACACACTGAGACAAAATCACAGCGAGAGAGAGAGGGTCATGCACACTCATCACATTCATTTACACAAGTATGTTAATGTCTCCGTTCATCAAAAGGTACCTCTTTAACTGAGGTGTTGACCTCATCGGCATTGAAGACAACCTGCAATGAAAAAAGAAGAAGAAACATGGTCAGCTGGTGACATCCTGGTCGATGCATTTCCTGTTTTTGCCTGAAGAGACCACTTTGTACTGTTTTTCTGTGTCAAACAGTGCAGGACACAGCAGGTGTAACTTAACAGTTTACATCCATGTGTCTCACATATGGTGAAGAAGAAGAACTGATTTCAAAGTAAATACTGTGCATTAAAGTTAATTCTGCATCGATCAATATTTTTAGCTAAATGTAATTAAAAGCCGAACACAAGCAGCTTCCAAGGCAATTATTTTCCTCCAATGGACCATGATACACAAGAACAAATAAAACAAAGCTTTGTTTTAAATAATTACATGAACACTAATCATTTTGTTTAGTACTGCTGATGAAATAACTCTGGGACAGTCAATGAAAAACGTATCCAATGTATTGTCAATTCTATGAAATCTAAGTTTTTCAATAGACAAACAACACAATGAAGGACAAAACAACAGTCAATCAATGAAGAACAGATAATAAAACAAACATACAAACTACACATTATAGTATAAAATAAGGACAGCAGACAACAGACTGAAATGGGAACAACATATATATATAAAATATCACTTTATAGTTGTCACTGTAACTTGCTGTTCCTGACGTTAATACAGTGAATATTATAAAGGTCGTTAAATTACCGTAATAACGGCAGTGACCACACCCCGTCATTAGCTCCGCTAACTGACTAAGCTAGCAGCTTTAGCTAACGCTAGCTAACGAGACGTCTTTGTTGTGTTAACTTCACAGTTCTCTACAGTTAAGTTACATGTAATTCAAAATAACTTCACCTCATCTCCAGAGTTATATTCCTCCATCGTTACTCGTGATACAGAGGTATGTTCTCTGTATTATCGCCGGTTATTGTTCCTGTTTACTTCCTGTTGTTCACAGTCAACGAGCAAAGAAAGACAATTGTGAGCTCGCGAAGCGGCTCACTGCTTTAAAGATGTCGCCCCCTGCGGTGACGCCCGGCACTGCAACACTGTATATATATATA
>CALSBV010010233.1:400943-411195 GCA_943590825.1 Bovichtus diacanthus
TCATCGTGACAGTTTATATATTCATAATACTTCTAAATAAGAACAATGAGACTCATTATAACAGTTTATATATTCATAATACTTCTAAATAAGAACAATAAGACTCATTGTGACAGTTTATATATTGATTATTCTCACACTACCTAAACCATAATGATACATAAGCAGTGTACGATACGTGCTGATTTTTATTAATGTATCCTTGATGTTTTTCATCCTCAGTCACAGACAAAAAGTCGACAGAAAACTTGTCAGCCAGCTCCGAGCCAGAGAGACCCGATACCCCGAAATCCAACAAAAGTGCAATACTCAACATAGTGGATGGTGCCAGGAGGAAAGGGTAGGTAGTGGAAATACTCAATTTATCTTCATGCAAACATATACATATTCACAATTGTAATATGTAAGTTATACAGTAAGCTGTAGGCAGAGAGCTGCAGGATGAAATATCCTCAAAGCACATGTGAGAGAAATGTGTGTTGAGGACAAAGGCATCAGAGAAGAACAGTTGGACGCTCATTTGATTTTACAGAGACCCTGAATGCATTTTGAAATACATTTGGCACAGCAAAACAGCCGTAATTGAATTGTGCCGGCTGGCATCGGCCCTCATCCTGACTGCACTCTAATGTTCCCTGAAGGCATCACGATCGTGAGTCCGACACAGAATCCACATAGACAAGAAAAAATTACAAGAAACTGCGAATATTTTCTAAAGAGGTGATTTCTGATTAAATAGTTAAATAACCTCATAAACTCATTCAAAACGTGTTTGATGATAATGTGTCTGGTTTGCATCAACGTTAAATATTGACATTTTGTGTCCAATTTCAGAGATGAGTAAGCACTCAGTGAGCGAAAACATTTAATTATATTAATCTGCATAATAGATCTGCGGTAACATTTACAAAAAGCTGTGAGAGACAATGATGGGATTCATATGCCAGAATGTTGAAAAGACAAAAAGACAAATGTTTTGAAATGTTAAGAAAAACTTTAAAAAACAAGATTAAAATCTGTATCCAGTCTGGTGTGAGCTAAACGCTGGTGTCGACCTGCGGATGTGCAGCAGGTATAATTACGTCCGTCTGAATTGGTCATAATTAAATAAAAAACACAGATCATATGGTGTTTTCATATCCTGCTAACTAACACAAATAGAAACAAACAGGAAAGAAAACAACCTGCTTAGTGAAAATAATTAAGTTTATGTGTGTGTGTGTGTGTGTGTGTGTGTGTGTGTGTGTGTGTGTGTGTGTGTGTGTGTGTGTGTGTGTGTGTGTGTGTGTGTGTGTGTGTAGAAGGATGAAGATGGATAAAAAAGGAAACCGAAAAGCCTTGAAGAACGGAGTCGACAGCGCGGGTGTGAAAACTCTTTCGGATGGAGACGCCCAGAGCGTGCGAAGTGTTTGCTCTGCTCCGCGTTCAAACAGGTGCCTGTTCAAACTGATTCCTGCTAACATTCAACATCTCAAAGTGTATTATCAAGACACGGTTAATGAAGAACACAGAAATAACACTTCATCTTAGCTCCATAAGAGTTCACGTGGACCTGGTCTTTGGATGGATAATCCTTCCTCGTGTCTGCAGGATGAAACCTCAACATAAACACTTTCACTTACTCATCTAAAAACTTTAAACGTTATATCTGTTTGTAAAGTCAACACTTTCAGGCTTCAAGGCAAAACATTTCTCTGACTAAAGAAGATGTCAGTGACATAGTAGATTATTAAAAGCTCAATCAAACATCTATTGATATGATCTGCAGCCAAAGAGCCTCAAGAGGCAAGTTACACAACTATGTAAACCTCCTATAGTGGTCACGTCTGTCCAGCTACAATTATTATTATAACCACATTTTTCCCCCTTATTTCTTCAAATGACTGTAAAAATGTGATACTGTACTCTGGATATTTCAAATGCACTATCATACAGGACTGTACTGTGACATACAAGATCACAAATAGAGTTTCCTGCAACAGCAACAGCTTGGATGTGGATTCAGTGCCTTTAGCATTAGCATTTGTTATAGCATTTTCTTAACAGGCCTGAAAATAAACTGTAGGCTGTCAATGCCTAATATTAAAATGTAATATTAAATATTTTTGATCCCATATGTTGGCATGTATAAAAAGACGTAAAATGAAGCGTGTAAGTGACTAGTTGATGATTTAAACATGTGTCTAGTAGTTAGTGATCGTACTTCATGTGTTGCTCTTGTTGAGGACTATTTTCTCTCTGGTCCTCAGGGGCGGCGCCGTGGCCTCGGAGTCCTCGGGGAAGCCCATGGTGCTCAACAACCTGCGTTCCCAAACTCCAGACAGATCCTCCACTCCCAGCGACAACCGGAGGGTCAGGGTCAGCAACTGACACACACAAATACACAAGCAGCGACACACTGGGGGAAACACATCCCACTGTTACTTTAACAGCTCGGCTTTGTTGGCTTTGTGTTTGCACGCAGCCTGACGGAGCGGAGAGCGTTGCGAGCGTGCACTCCAGTGACAGCGCGCCTGAGAAGCAAAGCGCCGGGCGTCACAGGAAGAATTCGGGCACCCCGACCATATCTGTGTCCAGGGCCTCGGTGTCATCAGGTACCTGCAGTTTGATATCTGTGCAACACACTCAGCTTCTCAAGGACAACATTCTCCTTCTGTCGGGAACAGATGTCACGTCTTCACTAATAACACGATTAACTTACTCCCCCGTCTGTCTGCTGCGCTTCTGTGTGTGTTGAACCCTCCTCTTTGTCTCCTGCACTCTCTCAGTGTCACACTCTTTACATCCACTAGTAGCAGCTGCTCAGTGTGTGTGGAGATTTATTTAAATGTGAGGATCTCCAGTCACGTCCACATACGTCCACTCGAGCCATATCATCACTGTTATACATGCTAAAGACGGTAGCTTTATCATTAATATGTCAGCATGCAACAAAACAAGCGCTCCTACATGGAGAGAATATGAGCAGGAAATAAGGACGAGAAACTCAACGTTGTTGATGTTGAATTAAAACATCAGGTGTTCAAGGACATGTCAAGCAGTCGAGTAGAAACAGAAAGTGAAGACTGTCCTGATGACTTTAGAGGAGACAGTCTGAAAAACATCTGATTATAAGTGAAAAATCCTTTATTAGTACAAGTCTTTATCTGGGTATAAAGAGCAAATGAGGTCAGGTGTTGAAATTAAAAACACTCAGTGAAAATATCTAAATAAATTCCAACATGTCCTAACTACCTCACACATAATGGCTCAAGATATTTAATCACAAATTGACAAATAAAGGTCAATGACAAAATAAGTGCTTACGTAAACTATTACGTAACAAGCTTTGCAAAACATTTGCTCACGTCAGAACGTCGATTCTGAGTCGAACAAACTCAAGGAGTGTTTTATTCCCTCCGCTCCGCCTGACAGGCGTTGAACACACAATTACTGCATCAGGCAGCACTTGTTGTTTTATAAGATGTGCTCTCTTTAATTATTTATATAGCCTATTTGCTGCTTGCTCATTTACACTATTCTATACAGCGCCATGTTGATTTGTCTGTTTTTAATGGTGCGTTGTGTGTATTGTGTATATGTGTTCTGTACTTTAGAGGAGCCACAAACACATTTCTAGGTGGAAAATAAAGCCCATCTAATCGAATGACTATTTTTAGGATAGATATCTAACATCTGTTCTGTAATTGTATTAATAGACTATATCTATGGTAGATGCAGGTTATCCCTGGAGGAGCCCTCACGTCTTCCTGCTCGGATGCTCATGACAAAGACTTGTAGTAAAACTGCCTCCTGCAGATTTGCCAGTTTATATAAGCTCCTTATCAATTGCAAAATCTAACTCAACTACCCCTTTTGTATATGTATTTAACATACAAAGATATACTTCAGAAACTACTCACAAATTGAACTTTTTGTCCCTCTGGGGAAACGTGTCTTGCAGCCAGGTAACACACACATGTAGGCATACACACTCAGGTAACAACAACATATTAAACACATGAATAGTGGACACCAGGATGTCTCTTTATTCAGTTTGAGCCTGTTCTTCAGGTTCAGCTGCAGACAGAGATCAGTGGACGCTGCGTAGGATTGTTTCTGACTAGTGTGATCCAAACATTTCCAATAAAGTCCAAAGAGTAAAATTTTTACTGAAAAAAAACAAGATGTAATCATTTCCAAAAGTAAATGTTTTTATCTAACAAAAATATTTTTGCTTCAATATATGTTTGTTGGTGTTCAGCCTTAAAAAAAAAAAAAAAATTTAGTTTGCTCTCAAACGCTGCAGAAAGTTGATTTATTTACTCATCACTCATTTAATCTCATGAATCACTTTATTCTAATTGAGGATTTTGTTCGATGTTTGTTTGCTTCGAAGCTTCATTAAAGAAAAACCTCAATAGAAGCTTTGATTGTAAAAATTAAAAGGCATTCTGCACAGCCCTGCAGTACAGCCCCCTTTAGTCCAATGGAAACTAATCATCATATCACAGCATTGTGACCTGAAAAATAAAGTCATAATTCAGCCTGGATTAAGTCTCCGCCCGGAGGATGACGAGAGTCAAATATCTCAAATGTCTCTTACAGAAGACGTGAGACAGAGTTGAGTTAACACTTTAACTACATTTACCTGCATTACCTGCACATTACAAACATTTTAACTCTTATGAAGAGTAAGCACAGCGCACACAACATGGTGAACCAGGAGTTTTACTGTCTGCTTGTATTATGTGTTTGCATCACTCCCTTCAAACAGCATCTTTAAAAAGCCCCCCCCTGTCTCCCCCCCCGTCTCCCTCTCCTCCCTGCACCAGATCACAGTCGCTCAGAGATGGACCTGTCAGCTCCGGGTTCTGAGCCCAGTGAGGACGCCTTCAGTGTCCGGAGCCGCTCGGTCCCCGGGCTCAACGAAGCAGTAAGCGCCATCCACCCGTCCCTCATTCCTCCCTCCGCCGTATCGCTGCACACTCAGCGTGTATTTGCATCAAATTCCCCACAGAAGCACAATCACAGCCCGTTTCTCTCCTCCCCTTTATGAATACATACATCTCCTGTACTGTGTATCCACACTGAGCTCAGGATCTGTGAGCTGATGAACTGGACGCGTCAGATGTGGGGCTGAATGTTAATTTCCCTTCAGAGCTCACTTCAAAGAGCAAGCATCTAAACGTCTGTAGGCTGAAAACAGGTGGAGGCTGACGCTCGTATAGGGCGGCTTTGTCTCTGCTCATTTGCATTCAAAGCACACACACACACACACACACACACGATTATTCTTTTTCACACATCCATTCATGCTCAGAAGTTTACTCTAAACCCAGTGACAAAGTGATTTTTCGCGGGAGTTAACGAATGGCCACACTCTGTCCTGACTTGTCTGGTTGAGTTTATGGAAGCTGGCTGCATCCACCCACACAGAGCTGCCGTGTGGAAAACTGTGCCACGTACAAAGACGCCTTGGCCACTTCCCCGTGCCGCCTCCCTTTTGATTAAATCTGAACGCTGTCATCCGCAGGAGTTTTCTGATGAGGACGCGGAGGAAGACATAGATGCCCTGATGTCGGCTCACAGCAAGGCTGCCAGCCGCCGCTTCAGCAACGCACTGTCAACGGTAACACTTCTGCCAAACACACTGCAAACATGGGAGCATCGCCATATAACTGCGACGTTACGGGTTCCATTCCAGATTTGGGACCTTTAGTTGCATGTTCTACACCCCCCCCTCTCTCTCTCCCCCATTTCTACACTGTCCTTTGTCAAAAAAGGGGGAAAACGCCCAACAAAAAAACCTCGAAAAAAACAAAAATCTAGTTTCTAGATTGTGAGAGGCCGTGCATGTTCACACACAGGACACACACGTTGTACGTTTGCACAAACACTCCCCATCACCTGATGTGTGACTCAGGTGTCTGCTCTGGTGTTGACTAAGTCAACATACAGTCGTGTTGGCTTTGGGGGCAGCGTGTGTCACCAATACCTTCCACTGCTGCTGCACACGCTGCATCCTGCACATGCACTGACTTGACTTTCAGTATAATCATTTGAAGGATTACTGTGTGTGTGTGTGTGTGTGTGTGTGTGTGTGTGTGTGAATAATGAGTTGCACAAACAGGCTAATGTAGTAGATGTAGTTTTTGTCATATTATAGGGGAATGAACCTACATATTATCTCACCTACATGTGTCCCAGTCTTCAGATGTGAGTCTCTGTGTGTCGGTGCTGTTGTGTATTATCACACATCTTAAACATGTTGTCTTTATTTCCCATGTTTACATGTGTACTTAGTCTGGTAGAAACTCCTTCTATTCCAGTAGCTTGAATAATTGGCTTATTTCCTGACTCGCGCACGTTGTTTGGTGTGTGTGTGTAATTTGAGATCTGCGCAGGAATACAGGCGAGACAGACATTTATCGTGTCGTCTCACAGATGACTGACAGCCGTCACTGAGCTGCTGTTTTCATCAGGAGGTGACATTATGCAGATCTAATACCCTCAGCCTGCTGCTGCATGATTCACCTCACGCAGGGCTGTGGATTGATAACGAAGAGTTAGGGCCATTTATGTAATCGTGCAATTTACATCATCGCTTAGGTAGTGTTTTTAGCAACATATATATATATACATATACATATATATCAGTACACACACCCGAGCTAAAACTAACACGTCTGCAATACATTCTACCTTCATGGAGGTTATAATGTTTTTTGTTAACTGTCTTAGAAAGGTTTTGCTTCAGCTGCATGGAGTCATGGAGGATGTAGTTTGGGGGCTGCTGAATTATATTGGAGTGATTGTATTAGATAGAGTGGAAACAAGTGGGAACGTTTTCGTTGTAATTGTCATTTCGGCCAAAAGAGGCTGAAGAGCAGCACTCCCACATGTTTTTATTTAGATTAAAATCATTCATGTTTCCGTCCATGTGAGTTTTAATTTCTCACCTGGTGCGTGTGTGTTAGCAAGTTAAGCTGACTGAGTTTTAAATCATAAACACAGGCAGAGAAAACAAATCAGACCTTTAACAAATAGATATGAAGAACATAAGTGAGTTTACAAATTCAGTCCATCCAATAGTTGTCGACACATTTCCCTCATATAATATAATATATAATAATATGTAACACACATATAAAGCTGCAGGTGGAGGTAGATTCATCAACATGGATGTTCATCCAATAGTTGTTCACATATTTCAGCCTCTATCATCACCTGAGAGTGACAGAGGGACTAAAATCTATTTCAAAAATATTTTAATATTTATATATATTAATATATTTATATTTTAATAAGGATTTCATAGACATAGTAAACATTATGGAGTACCTGAATTCTGACTGTTGCCCTGTGTGTGTGTGTGTGTGTGTGTGTGTGTGTGTGTGTGCGTCCCTCCCTCCCTCCCTCCGTGCGTGCGTCCGTTACCAGTATGTCGGTTCCAGATGAGTTGTAATCTCGGTGGTTTCATCCCATAATCACCATGGTAACCGTGTGTAATGTGGTTTCTGGCTGTGCTGCTGCAGACGGGGTTTCTGCAGCTCGTCCTCGGGGGGCCGCGGGGGTCTGTGCTCGGGGTCTGTCTTTATCGCTAACACATCAAAGAGCTCTCTCTCTCTCTTCTCCTCCTTTTCCTCCCCCCCGTTTATCTCTCTATCTCATAACTGAACGTGCCGCTAGTCTTCCACTCCTGGCTCTGAGAGGCGCTGGGGCTACCTCAATGTCCCCGACTCCGATGCTGAGACTGTAAGTCTCCTCTTTCCACGTTTCTGCATCTACATTCACCGCATCACAGCAGCATGAAGCCGGGGCTGGGCGATACATTCATATCTTCATCACAATATCACGGTGGAGCATGAATCCTGCTAAATCAATAGATAAAAGATCTTCATGAAAGTATGTTCCCCTTGCAAAATGAGCATAATAGTTTCAAGTGAAAATAAATAAATATTTACAGCTCTACACTGACTATGTTTACAAGCATGCACACAAATACAGAGTGATCAGATTAATATAGTTGTATTTAACCACACATCCTGCACACTGCTGCTGAAAACACACACTTTACACCTCCTCCATCATTACTCTGCAGACAACCCTGTCCTGCTTTTTATTATCAATTTACACGACGTAATTGTGTATCACGATATCTCAACATAAGAGTCCACATTGAATTATCGCCCAGCCCTGGGAAAAAGCACCAGAGCGCAAATATTACATATGAAATTCATCAATGTGTAGAGATAGTTCACTATGTTTAGTTTCAGCTCCTCATTAATGTTTCTTTTGACAGTAATCACACCGGCTCCCTGCAGGAGTTAAGTGATTTAGACTTTAGAAGATTCACAGCTTTCCTCAGCGCTCCACAGACGTTATGTACACTGGATTATTATACATATATAATCCTGTGCAGAGCTACTGAAGTCCTGCTGCACATGACCTGCTGTTCTCATGACTTTGAGTCTTCTGTTCATGAAAAAGGTTTTGCAGGTGCACAACACGAGGAGGCAAAGTGTGTTCTGCACGCTCTCTAATGTGTAAACGTATGACGACAGGTCAACACACTCACTGTAAAGTTAACTTTCTGCAGCTGTCACTTTTCTTACAAACTATGCTTTTTATTTATTTCACTTGTTTGTCTTTTGTGATGTTTTTTCATTTCCCTATTTCTTCTTCTAATTATACACTCATATTCATTATATGATCAACCGAGTGTTTAGTTTTTTATGACTTGAGCTGAAACAATGAGGCGATTAATTGAGTTGTTGAAGTCATTTTTCAATGTCATGCGTGATCGTAAATTTAATAACTTTTGGGCTTTGGACAAAATAAGCAATTTGAAGACTGTGACAGGCGTTTCTCTCTTTTTTATTTTAATCAAGAAAATAATTGACAGGTTGATTGATAGGAAATTATCATTATATATTTTATATTTTTATATATTTATTTTATATTTTTACTTGCAGGTTTTGTTTTGCAATCTAACCGAAACGTCAAAAATGATAATGCAATAAAAGAAAAATCCTTTTATAATTTCTCCAATTGTCCCCTTCCCCCCTCACCTGCACACATGCAACAGGAAATGACCAAAATATATCAAAGTGACTTTCTTGGATAAAAATAAAAGAAAGAAACATCTTATACTGAGAGAAAAGTATAAATCCCACATGGAAACCTCATCCTCTCACTTGGTCATTTATAAATAATGTAGTCAGGTGTTCTGCTCTGTCACACATGCTTTCATATTCAGTCACCTTTACAAAGTCACTCATTGCTTAAAAGGAATAATTCCCCGTCCATTTTCACAGACAATACCTTATTTTTGGACATAATACCAAACGGCAAACGTGTAAAGCTTTTACATGTTTAAAACTCACATTCAGACGAGCTTCTCTCAGCAGTGCTGAAGTGTCTCCTCTACATCTCCCCATGTGTCCAGCAGAGTCGTGTGAAGTCTGAAGTCCAGAGTATTTCTGCAGATGAAAGGTTAAAGGGCGAGAGCCTTACCCTAAAGGGTTAGTTAGTCTGTGGGGATGTATGAGGTACTTAGTCAGATACATATCCACATATTCTACCCTCCTAAAACAAAGGCCAACGTAAAACATCTATATACATTTGAGTTGCTGTTTTTGTCAATGGGGTCTGGTGGCTTTAGTGGGAGTGTAAATGGATGTACTGGCTTCACGTGCAGCTACATTACTTGGCAGCTAATACACTGACTCTGGGTGAGCAGCTGAAAACATCCAGACATTACCACAGATTCAGGTCATAAAGAGCTGAAAGTGTTTAATACTTTAGATGTCTCGTGTGTTGCTCACCTCTTCCACTCTTGACCTTCTCCTCTCTCTCATCTCTCCGCCCAACAGAGTAGCATCAACAGCATGATGAGCATGTACAGTGAGACTGGTGACTATGGCAACGCCCGGGTGAGCGGCGAGATCCTGCTGAACATCAGCTACAGCTACAAAACGGGCGCACTCAACGTCCTGGTGAAGGAGTGTCACAACCTGGCGACAGGAGACGAGAGGAGGCAACGCACGGACACGTGAGAGCCACAAAGATACCTGAGAGACCTGCTGTACTCTTCTTCTTCTTCTTCTTCTTCCTCTTCTTCTTCTTCTTCTTCTTCTTCTTCTTCTTCTTCCTCTTCTTCTTCTCCTTCTTCTTCTTCTTCTTCTTCTCCTCCTTCTTCTTCTTCTTCTTCCTCTTCTTCTTCTTCTTCTTCTTCTTCTTCTTCTTCTTCTTCTTCTTCCTCTTCTTC
>CALSBV010010233.1:421195-423695 GCA_943590825.1 Bovichtus diacanthus
ACACACACACACACACACACACACACACACACACACACACACACACATACAGTGCTGTTATTGTTCCTCTGGCTATTGAAGTTGGCAGATATTCAGAATATCAGGGAAACGAAAAACAGATTGTGAGACTGTGTGATTTGGTTGAAGTGGAAAGTGAGGCCCCTTTTCCTTTGCATTGTACACACTACAATGATTTAAGATCTGTTTACCATGAAACCCTGAAATATCCTGGAGTATGGTTGTTAAGTTTTTATGCTTTTAAAGAAAACACGGCACAACATGAAAACTTCATCCATTCACTTCATCTGATATCTAAATCCTGAGAGTTGGATGGTTAATGTCCTCGGGGATCCAGTTCTAGTTCCAACATAGTAAAACTAATGTGTGTTTGTCACTTTTCCCCTCAAGGCAAAAGCTACGGGAACGATGTGGACTGGATGGACTCGTGCGGGGAGGAGCAGCGGCTGTGGCAACGCATGATTGAAAACCCAGAAGTCCCTCATGAGTGCACTCTGATGCTGCGATCCAGCATGCGCAGGTGCAACACATGAGCCGGATCGAAGCGCAGAGAAGGACGAAAGAGAATAAACGAGGGAGGAAGAGGTGACGTGAAGGCGGAAGGAGCTGGAGACGCGTGGCGGTTAAGAGAAAACTAAAGGGTCCAGGACTCCATCCCTCTTCTTCTTCTTTCCTCCTGAGATGCCCTGTTCAGCCACTCATGCCTTACACACTCATCCTCATGTAACCCCCCCCCCCCACCCCCCCCGGCCCTCCGAAGCATCTAGTATTGACCAAGCACTGCTGTTCACTGCTGTATATGAAGAAAACATGTGTCGTGTGTAGCTCACTGTTCCTAGCCGAATAAGCACATGGTGTCCGTCCTCGTCTCTGCGATCCATGAACCTGAGTCACGTCTGCATGTAGTAACAGCTGATATTAGATGAGGCACCGATCAATAATGTAGCGACGTAGACATTTTTTATACGCAACCGAGCTGCATCCTGGTCTGAAGCACGTGGTGCTGAGACTCATCCCCGTGTAGACACTTGTGTACAGAGGTGGAAAGTGACTCGTTCTTGTACTAGAAGTAGACTTTATTATTACAATAGTAGCACTTTTGAAGACTTCTCAATCTCTGTTAATCTCTGCTGCTCTCCAAAGCAGTGACCTTCTTTTATTTAAAAGCTTTCCTTTTGATCGTTTTCTGAGGGAAAATGTTATCACAGAAAAACGGAGAATACTCCCAGAGGCTGTTATTATAGAGCGGTGACTGTAACTACTGATTCTATAATAGAAAAAAGGAAACTTACTGTGTGGATAACTTGATAAATCATTTATAAAATGCCAGTAGAAAAGTGAAAAGCCGTTAAATGTTGCTGGAGCTGCAGGCGACTTCGAACTTCAACAGTCTGAAACACAAATAATCAGAAACCTCACATTTTATGAGCATTTTAACCACGCTGGCACCTTTATGGAGTTATGTGTGACGTCGGTCCACCACTTTGTCATGACATTAGCTATAAACCTTCATGGTTCCCGGACGATGAATCTCAATGACTGCGGTGATCCATTTATTTTCAGATCCATTTTTTTTTCTAGCTCCACCAGCCGCTCAAACTTTTCATTTATTCAAGGCAGCATCTCAACACCTGCTGGATGGATTGTCACACACTTTTGTACAGACATACGCTGGTTTCCTGTCCATGCATCCTCATGGTGGAGCTGACTCTAAGATGGTGAACGTGGAGAACATGGCACCTACGGAACGTCAGCACGTTAGCATTGTTAGCATTGTTAGCATGCTGATGAAGCTCAAAGCTGAGTTTATGTACAGTCTCCCCTCAGAGCTGCTAGCATGGCTGTAGACTCTTAGTCTTGTTGCTTGATGACTGAATTACATGCAAAATTATTTTCTGTTTATCGATTGATTGAAGAAATGTACTTGTAATTAGTTACTTTACACCTCTGGTTGTCAGGGGACAATTGATCACACAGTTTAGATTTAGCTTCGATGTAAATGAACATGACACTGTATCAGTGTGATAATAGAAACTGCATGGTAGATAAAACAGAGGTAGAAGAACAAAAGGTTATGTAAAGCACTGATAATTATCATTATGTTAGAGAAGGTGTGATTTTAAGAGCCCTGAGGCAGAGGAGTGAGTCAGCGCTGAGGCGAGCCGTCTTCACCTCAGGGGAAGCCTGATAACGAGCCAGACAGTCGCCCGGGGCTCCTCCCTCCACCCTCCTGCGGTGAATCGCCAAATTCACAAACACAATTCTCAAGTTACACCCTGTGCAATCATCTCTCTTGTGGAATGCCAATTTTGTCGCGCGTGTCCTTGGCAAACCCTGTGCTCTGAACCCCCGGAGCACAACAGTTTCACACTGCACAATTATAGTAATAATACATGGTGTTCGCTGTACAACGTCCTTTAGATGAGAGGCTCGTGCAATACTACTGAAGGAAGTCCTGATGCACAGCATGTACTATCTGTCG
>CALSBV010010233.1:428695-437932 GCA_943590825.1 Bovichtus diacanthus
GCTTTGAGCAATTAACAATGAATAAATAATATGTTTGTTTAAGTAAAAGATCGTTTGTGTAAGTCTGTGTGTGTTCTCGCAGTACGTACCAGCGCAGGTTGTGTCTGTGCCAGACCAGGTGAATCCGTACTGACACACTCTGGCTGCGCTGCCCTGCAGCTCGTAGCCGCCGGTGCAAGTGAACTCACAGGTGGCGCCGTAGTTGTCTTTGTCACTGTCGCACTTCATGTAACCGTTGTCTGGGGGAAACAGCGAGCTGCAGCGGCGCACTGCACAGACAGAGAGGCGCGTTAGACAGGAAGTGTCCGGAGACATGACAGGCAGCGAAAGGGCATTAAAGAAGATAAGATAAGCCTTCTCTGCGTGTACGCGTCTGCACATTCTGAGAAATGAAGGATTCTGGTTGGAAGAATTGAATTGGTTTTTAGTAAGTACTAAGTACGTTTCCTGAGAAAACAACAACTATGTCATTTGGTTTTAATTATAGTAACATTGTAGGAGTTTCCATGGGAGAAAAGCTCCATTTAAACCCAAGTATATGTTAACTTATTACTGAAAAGTGTGTTCTCCATATATAATAAATTGTTCTATTGTCTGAAGACATTAATCACATTTCTGCATGTTCAGCTGACCTGCTCTGCACTGACAAAAACACAGTCTATTTACTATTTTCCCCATTATCAGTACCAACACAGGTCTAAATAACCCTTAGAATAACATGTACCTGATGACCCTGCTGCACACAGATTATCAGAACGCCTTTATTAGCTCACCTCGCACTCTGACAGTGAAGCGACAGGACCCTTTGTTCCCTGCACGGTCAAACACAGTGTAGGACATCTTGTGGAGACCCTCTGGGAAGTTTGATTTTGAAGCTTTCCCCTTCAGGACGACACTGAAAAAGACAGGCTCTGTTTTAATGTTTCAGTGGGATGTTCCTGTTCAGCGTGTCCAGCACACTGAGGGCAACACGTGAGAAAAGCTTGGGAGGCTGGAGGAGGAGACTGACTCTGTCAGGATGCCGTCCGCAGTGTCTACACCCTCGGGTGTGTCCCAGGTCACCCTCGCTGTCACTTTTCCTGGTTCTGCCCATTTGTCCTTCAAATTAGGACACTTGATTTTTGGATTATCCATATCTACAGGAAGACAGAAAGAACACATTTAAATGTGAAGTCACAATGGGACGCTAATGAAAAATTGGAAATGCTGACTCTATTAGCGAGAGCGGGAAGCGCAGCGACTAATTACTAGTTTCCACTCTCGCACAGCAGTTTAAAACGATAATAGTTGCAGATTTACCACCATCTTCTTCAAAGGAATTCTGCATGTTGTTGCTTGTTCTTGAACCTGTAACTTGCTAACAATCGCAGCTTACATTAGAGCAGATATTTAATCCATGCTTGTGTCTTTGGTTTAGACTAAAGCTGCACTGCTTCCATGTTCATCTCCTAACAAAAA
Source organism: Bovichtus diacanthus (assembly GCA_943590825.1). Taxonomy (NCBI): domain Eukaryota; kingdom Metazoa; phylum Chordata; class Actinopteri; order Perciformes; family Bovichtidae; genus Bovichtus; species Bovichtus diacanthus. Next base: position 430,154 of record CALSBV010010233.1, read on the forward strand.
CACCTGACTGCTCATTGTCCAATCGTCTAATGATCAGAGACATCGTGAGACAGCTTGAGGTGCAAAGTATTAGAAAAAGTACTCTGACCAAGGACATAGATTCAAGAGTCAAAACAACAGCAAATTCAAGTCTCTCATTATTGGTGCAGACTCAGTGTTGCATCACAAAGCACCGGGAAGGTCGTGATGGCTCAGAGTCGTTTTCAGGCTCAGACTGCAAAGGCGTGAAAAACATTTATCATTTTCTGGTAATAAGAGACAAACCATTGTGTGTCTGTGTACATGTCTAGAGGCTTTTATTTTGCCAAACATCAGTCATATAACCTTGTATTATAAGGAATGCTCTGTAGTGTGCAGCTGACATTAGGCCTGAAGCCAGTAATTACCTGTTACATGTGTTTTTGCAGGCTCCTGTCCCCTGTGGGAGATGAATGTATGCACAAAAGAACAACACACAGTCTTACCAACACAGGTGGAGACGTCAGCGCTCCACGCCTTGTTGTGCTGGCAGGTTGCCGTCTTATGGCCCTTCAGACTGAATCCGGGGGAGCAGAAGAACTCACAGCGGGAGTTGAAGTAGGAGCCGTCCGAACACTTGTAGCCGCCGTTAGCGGGCATGTTCAGCTTGGGACAGCGGATCTCTGTGAGAGAAAGAGCTCAGTGTCGATCAAGGGCTCAGAGTTCAGGGAGGATTTGCTCAGCTACATGCAAAACATTTAGGCTGATGCATGGATTGCATTTTATATAAAGCGCTTTTCCGATCTTTGCGATCACTCAAAGCGCTTTACAACACATGTCAGCATTCACACATTCATACAGAGTCAGAGGTGACAAGGGGCCACATGCTCATCAGTAACCATCCACACACACTCACACACACTGTTGGTCATCAGCAGCACTTTGTGGTTCAGTATCTTGCTCAAGGACACTTCAACATGCTGACTGTAGAGGCCGGGGATCGAACCCCCGACCCTCTGCCTGGTGGACGACCTCCACCTCCTGAGACACAGCCGCCCTTGCATCTATTTAATATTACAGTATACTGGTCCATCCATATATCAAACACTCACGGTTGGCGTTCTTTGACTCAATGCTTTCATTGAGCAACACTAAACTGACTAGTGGAGTTGTAATAGGAGTAATAACGGCCGTCGTTAGTCATCTTCAGTATCCTTCATCACAGCAGAGGAAACTGACAATATAACATTCGGCGTGAATTCAAACACTAATCGACCAGAAGGTTCGAACTTATCTCACAAACACTCTTTTTGTGTACAACTGAGTAAAACCATACGGATGATATTAAAAATAGATTGTCTCAAAGTGTGTGTGCCAAGTATTCCCATTATTTACACCATTATCTTATCTCTGCCCTCTCTACAACGGCCAGTTTCTCACCCCAACAATAGACGTCAGGTAGAAGAAATTGCTCCATGTGATTGTTGGTTGTATGAACACGAACCACTACATGTGTTATATACTTTAAATGAATTAAAATGTAAGATTAGGGACTAAACTCCCTCCCCTGTAGAAAAAGTTAGAAAGTGCACCTGCTATTTCTACGGCCAAGAATGAACTTGCTCAAAAATGTATGAATTATCATCATGAATCCCCACGAGGCATAGCCAGTCCGTAGATGCGAGCGTGAGTGTGCATGTGTGTGTTCTTACCTCGGCAGGCGTAGTTCGAGGACCAGTGTTTGTTGGCCATGCACACCACCTCTGAGCTCTGGGACTCGTATCCCTGCTTGCAGCGGATCTTGCAGCGAGTCCCCATCACGTTCCTGTAGTGTTCTCCTCGGGGTGTGCGACAGCTCACGTCCCCGTGTTTCACCTTAATGGGAGCGCACCATGGTGTCGCTAAAAATGGAGAAAAGATAGCTGCACTTTGTCTTCACTGCAATTATATGTTTTTATGGTTCGGCCTTGGAGTGGGAGGGTAGTATTCAATCATAAGCACTTACCTGAAGACTAGAAAAGCTTTGAAAGACTTCCTTTATAAGTGTGAAAGGGTGAAAACCCGCCCATCATCTGAGTTCAGACAGATACGGAGGATTTCTTATTACCTTATCTGCGACCGTCCACAATCCAACAGTGTCTCATGAGGCAGAGAAGATAGTCTCACTTGAGGAAAATACAGATAATGATGTGAAGAGAGCACTTAAGTTTAAGAGCAGGCTAAAGACTTTCCTCTTTGATAAAGCTTATAGTTAGGGCTGGCTCAGGTTTGCCCTGGACTAGCCCCTAGTTATGCTGCTATAGGCTTAGACTGTCGGGGGACTCACTCCTCTCCTCTTCCCTATCTTTCTCGTTCTCCTCTCCCTCTCTATTGATATACATTCATGTCCCTTAAACACATGTTACTAACTCACCATCCGGGGCTTCATCCTCGGAGTTTCTGTGTCTCATCTGGCAGGTTTCACTATTAAAGATTACTTCTGGATCATGAATCGTGGCTGCACCTGTTGCTCTGGTCCTGCCTGACACCAGGAAGCCTTGACATCCCCCTGGATCCATCTTTTTTATATACGATCGTATCAAGTTTTCTGTCGCATAAATTGTCTATGTTGTATTTTTAACTATGTCGTTGGTTCTGTACACACGTCACCTATTGCACGTCTGTCCGTCCTGGGAGAGGATCCTCTATATGTATATATATATATATATATATTATATATAATATATAAGAGGATCCTCCTCAGTGTCTCCCTGAGGTTTCTTCCATATTTCCTCCACTAATTGTGAGGTTTCTTTTAGTTTTTTCTTGTGGTGCGAGGGTCAGAGGTCAGAGGTCAGAGGGGGTCGTATCCTGTACAGGCTGTAAAGCCCACTGAGACTAAAGTATAATTTGTGATATTGGGCTATATAAATAAAGTTGATTTGATTTAGAGTGAGATAAAGGTCTGTACTGAGAGTGCAGCTCTTTATTGATAATTATCACACTGCTGTACTACAGCTGTTTGTTGTCTGTCTTGATTAGACTGACCACAGATATAACAGTGTTACTCTACAACAAATAAAGTCTTAATCTAAAGGAATACTTAGATTAGAAGATTGATTACGGTTAGTATGAAGCTACCGCCAGCAGCCAGTTAGCTTAGCTTAGCATATAGCGTGGCTCTGTCCGACAGTAGTCGCTTCCTACATAACTTTGTGGATGAAACAAGGAGATATAACATGTTAAATAATAAGTTTTATGAGCTTTAGAGTTGCTGGTAGGTCCATTTTTGCTAGCTGTTTCCACTGCCTTTATGCTAAGCTAACACTATTGGTTGTAGCTTACAGACGTACAGATAAAAGAGTTGCATCAATGTTCTCATCTAACTCTAATCAAGAAAGCGAATAAGTGCATTTCCCAAAAGGACGAACTATTCCTTTAATGAGACAACTGCATTGTTTTCTCCTCTCGTGGCCACTGTCCATCTCTACAACGCATGTGTAAAAATTCCTTGTTTCATGCCAAGTTTGAGGGGCCGCGAGGTTCTTATTCCAATACGGGGAAATCCAAACCTGCAGTTTATTTCCTGCTGGCTCAGGACAAACACACTTGGAGGGAAAAGTTTAGGCTAATTTCCAGTTGGAATACAAAATGAGTAGCTTATTCATCACACAGCAAGCCTCTCCTCTCTCTCTCTCTCTCTCTCTCTCTCTCTCTCTCTCTCTCTCTCTGTGTTGGCAACGTCTCCACAACCACCGAGAAAGAAAAAATAACATTCGAGCTTTTACACAAGGCGAGCGTTTGGTTTGGCCCGGACGATAATGTTCCGTGTCTGACTGACCCCAAATTTAAATCTGGAAGCTGCTTTGACGTAACTGAGTCAGTTGTCAAAACTGGCTCAACTCACTGATTGAATGATGTCTTTAATTCTAATTTTGTTTTAATTGTCTAGTTATGTTATTCTCCAAATATGTAAAAAAAGAGACACATCTTTCGTCTTCTCGTAAACAAAAAAATCTCACGTCTTAATAATAAATAATTAATGCAATCAAGTGTGATTTAACTAGACGCACACTGTTAGCTGGTTTGTTGTAGATAATTCAGGAAACCTTATTTACTTTGACCTCAACAGAAGCTCTAAGTCTCTAAATTGAAATGTGACTCACATTTCAGAAGTTTTTTCAGTAATTTATGTAATGACAGTGTCAAACTGAGTGGTCACCTTTGTATCTACGAGAATACCAGTCCTCGTCGTCTCCGTAGGCGTATTGTCCTGACCCTGGGGATGAAAGAAAAGAAGAAAAAGCAACTAATACCACGAGAAGAGCGGCCAAGATGTTAGGCAATGTTTGAAAGCGCAGTCCTGGGCTGACCTTGATCACCAAGAACAGGCTTGAAAATATTGCTTAACTTTTCTTTAGGGGGGGTATCTGGATCTTTTGCACGGACCACATGCAGGAGGAATAAATCACAAAAGATCCTCGTGATCTGTTCAACACAGATTCATTGTGCTGCTTTAGCTGTGGCCCCTATCTGCACTTGGTAGAAATGGAAGGAAACTGTTTTGAAAACTTCTTGTTCAAAAGCAGCTGCCATAGATAATACTTACCATTGTAACACAGATCACTCAGACAGAGAAACATATACATTACAAAACATAAGACAGCTGCAGAGCTGGACACCGCTGAGTGATGCTGGTGAAAGACACATGTGAGGGGAATTGTGATGAGCAAGGGGGATTATTTTAGGAAGGAGGATAAAGGGAGCTGGTCGGGAAGCAGTAAAAATAGAAAGGAAACAGGAAACAGGTTAGGAAGGGGTTAAAGTAGGGGGAAGGGTGTTCAATCTTGGCCCCGGGATGTTTTGAACCCCGGTGTGAATGTGTCCTCTGTTCAGGATCCACAAGGGAGGAGTGTTCAAGCCTTCTGCAGCTTCATATATCAGCCGCATGTTGGTCATTCAATCTGATACTGTGAGCGCTCCCTCCATTCCTCATCATGGCTTTTCTGTCAGTTTAATAAAAGCTGTCTGGACCAAAATGCTGCAAGTCGTCTAATACACACACACACACACACACACACAGACGCTCTGAGGTTTTAGCAGTCAGATCACACAGCATCGCTTGTACTAAGCAAACCCACATACTGAGTGAGTCAGATTTAGCTGCCTATTGGGAAAACTTCAGTGTCTGCTTCTTAATGGGGAGAGGGAGGGAGGCGGAGGAAGGTTTGGAAAACTAATTACAGGTGTGTGTGTGTGTGTGTGTGTGTGTGTGTGTGTGTGTGTGTGTCTGTGTGTGTGTGTTCCCTTCAAAGTGAACATTACTTAAAGCCAAATGTGGCAGAAAAATTATCAGTTCTGTAAGAACTTGCAGCCATTCCAAGCAAACACGATGCAGGAATTGGCTCCTCGTCTGTGATTGGCTGGCACTGTTACTACAAACTGGGACTTTTTTATTCGCTCGTCTTCAGAAACAAATCCTTCAAAAAACCCAAAGATTTTCATGAACATTGATACTATTTATGTTTTATTTTTTTCCTGCAATAGCTATTTAGTTGTATTTAGTGGTGGAGGCCACACTTCCTGCTCTGGATTCAAGTTGCCTTCACTTGCAGTCGGGATTCACAGGAAACGATGCGTGTATTCCTCATCATTTTATCTTCATCTTCATCAACCTTTACTGTTTACTGTTCGCTCGCATTAGACCGAGTCAGAAGTTAGTGCTGATAAGAAGCAAACATTTCCTGCTGCTGGTTCACTTTGAAAGCATTCTACAGGCTTTTATTGTGAAGCAGGACATTTATTTAAAGCTGCAGTAAACTCTAAGTGGGTTCTTTAAAAACGTGTCTTCAAAAGAAGAGCAACCAGGACTGAAATCTTAAGACTTATCACTCTAACTCACTCACAAGCTCATTCATTCACGTTTAACAGGCTGCAGATTTACCACACGGGGGGGGGGGGGGGGGTGTTGGTGACGTTGTTGTAGAAAAGTTCTACAGGCGCCGACCTGCACCAACGCACCGATGCACCGACGCACTGACGCATCGACGCACCGCCGACAGGTAACAGCAGCAGCAGCAGTTTCTGCAAATGATGTTGCCTCCTACAGGTAAAGAAAGTAAAAGCTGCTGCAGCTTTGAACACCAGCACCATCTGAAAGCAATCAGTGTTGGAGCAGCAGTTTCTTTCTCTGCTGCTTCCTTTCTGAGTGTGTTTTACTTTTTAATGCTTCTTCCACCTGACAGCTTTGCTATATTATATTTCTATTGGAAGACAAACATAACAACCACATAACTGTCACGTTGATATATCGTTTTTGACCGCGCTGTGACAACAATACAGACACACACACACTTCCACATCCACAATAAACACTAAACAAGTAACACATCTATAAAGATAAGACCTTTTTTATTCACTATAGTGTCCACATTGTCCATTAGGAACTGGTAGGATGTCCTGTAGTTTAATTTCAGTTCACTGAAATGCAGTACAATTATATCTGATAGAAAATAGATCAGATTTCTAGAATATCTTAAAATAAAACGACAGTGGATATCAATTATTATTATTATAAACAGAAATACAATTCCACTTGTGTTGCAAATGCAGTTTCCTTGACCTGGATGCTGCAGAACACAACATGCTAACTTTCAAAGATTTTGTAAATGCATTCATATTTTCTTAAAATTAAATATAAGTTATGGTTTATTTGAACTATTGAATAACATGTGAGACAGAAGTGGAATTGTTCTCTTTCAGCACAACATGTGTTAAACTGAAGCCTTTAGTTTCATGTGAAGTCCTCTGTGAAAAAGAGAGAAAGAGACACCAACATGTGTTGTTGTGTCTTTGTCCGCAGATCTAAACGCTTGCTGCTGCTTCTTTATCGTGGGAATAGGTGATGCAGGTTGGACCGCACATGCAGGCCTGAAACTGCACTTCAGCTCTGTATTCTAATTCAGATTAAATTGGCTGGGCCTGGTTCGTAATTGTTCGTAAAAGCACTCCAGATTCAAACAAAGCCAAGAAAAGAAAATGTGATCTGGGACTCGTCTGTGCTGAAGTGGGATCAGCAGCCGGCATCGTATTCCTGCTCATCCACTTCAAACCATTTCTTCGTGAGAAAGATGTCAAAATGTTAATAGTGCAGGAAGCACACCACCTCTGGGAGTGAATAAACCTTTAAATGACAGAGCCCAATATTCCAATTAGCGTTTCTCTGCGGGCCTGTAACACAAACTGTCATTATATGGAGGCTCATTCTTTTTAAGTGTTGAAGTATAGCTACAGGCAAACAGAGCGGAAGAGAGCAGAAAATAAATGTTCTTTATCGCTCAATTCAACACGCCACAATAACAGAGTTATATAATTCCTTTTGGAGCACTAATGACTTCTGTCCCATTTAATCTGTATACCAACACGTCTGCTGCTGGTTTTAATCACACCAGGAACAAACTGCCACTGTCTTTATCTCCATTAACACTTTACAGTACGGTGCAAAAGTTGCTAAGTAGTTACAGTATGAACCCATAGCTCACCACAATAGACCGTATAGTATTGTTTAGATCATTTAAGCATCTAATGTGGCCGTTTAAATAATGTTTACTATTGCAATATTTATTTTTAAAAATGTTTTAAAATCTTTTAGCTGTCTCTGGTTTGTGTGTCTTTCATTATTGGTGTGTTTCCAGTCAAGGCGGAGACACAGAAATGAATAATAGTTGTGAGCAGCAGAGTTCGTTTGCAAGGGTTCATTTAGAAAGAGTTCAGTATCCAGATAAGAAACTCATCAAGCTGCTTTATTAACATAGCATGTGTCTGCTCTGAAAGCTGCACTAA
>CALSBV010010237.1:0-27878 GCA_943590825.1 Bovichtus diacanthus
ATTTTTGTTTTCTTTCCATTCAAAATGTTAACCGTGTGTTCAAACCAACCAACCTACGGAAACGTCATTGAGAAAGCAGTTCAGTTGGACGGAAACGTAATCGTGTCGGAGACGTTCACGTGCATCAACCGGCGCGTACGACGCCAGCGCGTGTTCTTCCTCATGCGACAGCCACTAACTGCCCTCAAGCATCAGAGCAACTTCTGTCATTCTCTCACGTTGTCTTAAATATCGTTCACATAATGAGAGTTGATGGAAACAGGAAATTTGCTGAAATCTTGCACCACAACTTATTCGAAAAACAAATAAACCTACCTGCATGTGCCAGAAAGCATGTTGCTGTCTGACACCATCCGTCGCCACCGTCTCTCCATCCTTCTCACCGCATGTTGCTTTTAGCTACAACAGTGGGAGACCCCCACAATGTCTGATGGTGTTTCTCCGTCCTGCCACGCCTGCTTTTCACTTTCTATTTCCCCCCTTCTGTGAGCCATTATCTGCGTCTGTTTACTTGACTCCACTTTTACATTGCTTGTCTCTTTTCTGCTGGTTATATATAAAATACACAGACCCAGCGTTGGCTGGCCCCTTGCATTGAGTCCACATTTGAATAAAAGAAGAGGATGGTCCTTGTTTCTGAAACCCTTAGTATGCCAACATACTTTAAAAACTCTAAACAATACAACATTATTATCTTTTTAAGATTGTTGAAAATTGATTCAAGTTGCATTTCCTATCAAGGCTGCCACAGAACATGATTTGAAAAATCACAAATTACAAAAAAGATCAATAACCAAGATGAAACACAATGAAGCTCTTACAAAACATATTTGATAAAGAGGTAATTAAAGGTCAAAGTAAAATGTCAGATTAAAAGAGAACAAATCACTGACGTGATGAATCGACGAGAACATAAACAGCGTAATCGTCCACGTGTCCCCCAAATATCTTTGGCGAGTGACGAACTCTTTTATTTCTCGACTTTTACTTCAAGTTCTACAAATTACAATAACTTTTCTTTACATCCTTTGTTCCATGTTCAGTTTTAAGCATTTCTGCCGGGTTCCCCTACATCGTATTCATGAATTACACTCTGCTTTTACACTAACAGTCTCCCACTGTGTGAAAAGGGAAAGTATTTTGTCAGTTCATAATATATGTATGTGTCATGATTTCTGTAAATTGAACCAGACTCTTAGAGTAAATTGCTTGACTGTGATGCATGACTTATAAGATTAATTACCTCCACAGCTTTACACACGTTCACGCTCTCTTCAAATCTCTTCATCACTTGAAGAAACGTTCAATTTTCAACCACTTAGGCTATCTATGTATTTTTGTAATACTGCTAGTGATTATCATTTCATTTAACTCAAATTAAGTAATATTCAAGAGAAAACAAAACACCTAAAATACTGTGTCGTGGCTTCATGTCTTATCATTCTGCTAGAGATAAACGTGCATGTGTTTCCTTAAACCAATCACAATCGTCTTGGACGGCGCTAAGCTAAGCAAAGCTAACCCTAAATTGACGCGGCCAACGGCAGGTTTATACACACGGTCTACATTCGGAGAGTCAGACAAACCAAGAAGTAGCTCTAGTCTTTAATACAATACTCACAATGTCATACTTTTGAGTTCTTGGTCAATACCTCTCTCCATACTGGCTGTTAACCAACATTTGTTCTTACACTGTAATAAATGGGCAACAAATGCAGTCTTTGTTGAGTGGAGACATGCAGTCTTTCGTTTAGCTTGAACTAATACGAGGCTTCAGCAGCGTAAGAACTAGTCTCATCCAGATCAAGTCAATACTGGCGCTTCCTTCTTTTAGAAGATCGAAGGCTTGTTTTCTGGTGCAACTAACAGGACACATCCTTCCGCTGCAATTCAGCAAGAACACACTGTCTGGGGAATTAGGGATTTAATTATACTTTCTCAATTAGTCAAACTCAAGACAGTTGGAGCCTCATATGAGCTCCGGCTGTACTTTATCTGATATCTTAGTCTGGTTATTATTGTGCCAAGTTAGACTTGTAAAGCTTTGTATCTGTATCTGAGTTTTTTATTTCCAAAGTTGTTTGAATAGTTTTTGGCTAAACTGGTAACTTGAATACAACAAATACTGTTGAATTGTGTGTGTGGAAGGGAAAGTCACCAAATCCCTATATCTCAGCTATTAAATCGGTGGGAATAGATATAACGACCAAAATTATGCCAAAAAAAAAAAAAAAAAAGCTTTTCCTGTAACAGGTAAGCTAAACAATCAGCACTTTATCAAACACTGTGTTTCTTTTCTGCACTTCCTTTGTTCTTTCTTATCCTTATTTATCAAGGGAAGGATTTTGCTGAGCATGTAATCTCTTTTCAAAGAACTCTTCTGTTTTAAATTCGTACAGCTACACACATCCACACCTGGGACCTGCCCAGTACAACCTCCGCCTGCTGATGGCCACAGAGAAGCTCCAGCCTGCTTCTCTTCTGCCATGAATGTTGATGAGAGAAGAGAATAGAAATGAATTCAAGCCTCTGTGGTAAAATCAACATTTATGGCCCTGTTTAGTCACCATGGGTGCGAAACTTTGAAGAAGCCACTTGATGGTGAGGAAGAGTTTAACTTCATTTAGTTTACAAAACACAAAACAAAGCCGAACGAGTCGCAGAGGAATGTGTGGGTCAGTGTTTCTGGGATTAGAAGTACAATGTGAAAGATGGAAGTCTGAACCAAAGCAGCTTCGACAAGTTGCTTTTTTTCTCCTTTTCTTAAAATTAAGAAGTGATCAGTGATCAGTGTTGTTAAAAAAAACTAATTAGTAAAGGAAAGACACGAAAGTCCTTTGTTGCATAATGTTGAAGCTTCAGAGCTTTAAGAGCTAAATCTATTTTATTTGGGATATTTTAGAATGGTATTATTAGTACCGTGTTTTAGAACTAGATCTATACTGGACTTATATTTCATATCAGAATCAGAATCAGAAAACCTTTATTTGTCCCACAGCGGGGAAATTTACAGCGCTACAGCAGCAAAGGGCACAGTGCAGATAAAGGTTAAGTACGAATGTATAAGTACAAGATATAAGTACAAAAAACACAACAACAAGTAAGTATATTTACGCTGAGATGGCCCAGCACTGCTGAATGGATTTCTGGACATACGGACAAAAAAAGTATAAATTAGGTGAACTTGAAATGCAGCCAACAATATCAACCTCATATTCACATGCAACTACTTTGCCAGGGTAGTGTCTTGCCAAGTCGGATAGCTGAGTGCACAAAGCTCATAACTTCCAATCTCGTGGGATCAACACTTGGTTGGCGAGGAAAGTTAAAAACTGACAAAGCGTGCTGCCCCTTGACCCAAAACACACCAGGCGATGAATGCGGTGCGGAGCAGCTCGTAGGTCTGGTCTCATTGCTTTTCTAGGGCATCCAGAGTTGCCCCAGAAATGTGATGAATAAAACATCAAAGTAGGAAATTACTTGGCGTCAAAATACAAACCCTACCCACGCTGGAAATGCAATTAAATGGGCAGTTTACTTAAGATGATGGAACACTACTATCATTGGAAGCATTTTCTGATCAGACGCCTGGATCGGCAGGACGACGATGTTTTCTTCTAAGACAGCTACAAATCTTTGAAAGACAAATGTGCTTCTATGACGGGACAGCGCTATGGGAAGGGTTGTGTCAGGCTTTGGGAAAGATGATGCTTTGGGTTAAAATGATTACTTTGTTAAGGTTAGGAGAGAAAGATTGGTCAAAAAACCATTGAAATGGATTGAAAGCCCAAAAACGTAACAAGTCCTCCAAAATAAAACGGCATAATATATCATTCCGCCTTCACAGGAAACTACTTGGCTAGGGTTAGGGAACAAAACCACTGGTTTCAGTTTCGGAAAAGATTGTGGTTTTGGTTAAAATAACTACGGAAGTTACGTTCCTTAAGTGCAGAACACAGGAGGTGCAGTCTCCTGCGTGAAAGTCTTTGGACCCACTATGGAATATACATAAAAGCCAGTGCGTGGCAGGTATAACGAGGAGCAGTGCTTACGAACAGCCTGTTTGTTAAAACCCTCGCTGACTGCTACACACGCTTCCTTCAAACTCCACGCCAGTTGACACCATAGCGTCTTAATCCGAGCTGATGACACCCTGAAGACATCGCCGTGGCACAATCAGGGTTATCGTCTGCTATTAAGCTCCTCCAGAACCATAGAGAAGGGATTATACAGCTGGTTCCATATACTTAAAGTTCGTTGGCCAGATGACATGGACACTTTCAAACATTGTTTTTGATGTTCTGTTTTGTTTCAAGCAGCTCAGTCATTTCAACTCAAACAAAAGCAGCAGCCATCATGCAAATGATCCATATTGATGATCACACAGCTCTAATGCAGAACTCGCACTTAGCATTATGCACAGTGGAATGGCTGCAATTTCCCCCTTTGCAATTTACACCTGCCTTTTTTCTGTGTTTATGAATGTGTGTGTGTGTGTGTGTGTGTCTGCCCATTAATCTAGGTTGATACCAGCAGAGGAGTTGCTGGGAGGTGTGAGACGCATCCATAAAGCAAACCTGAGTCTCATTAGTGTGACAGCACAGAGACAACATTACTCACACCTCGCTCAACCTCTGTCTTTCTTTCTTTCACTGTCTTCCGTCTCATTTCCTTCTTCATCCTGTGTTTCCATCAGACCTTCTTCACACATCCTTCCTGCCAGGCGCCACCCTCCCGGTCTTCCTCTCCTCGCACCCGCTCACTTATTCTGTCACCGTGTTTGACTCTCCTCATTTTCTTTTGATCACTTTTCCCTCCCCACATGCTGCAATTTCTGTCACAGCCTCCCTCTCTTGTCATCACACTTTATGCACATGGCACAGAGATGGCATTACTCAAACCCCTCTGTCATCTGGCTCCATCTCTCCACTCGTTTCCTCTACGTCGCTCGATCTCATCCCGCTCTCTATTTTCTGCAAAGGCTCATTATAGTTATTTACACCTCTTATCTAATGCTACCTGGCTCTCTCTTTCTCTGTCTCTGTTCCCATCGTCGCCTCCATTTATCTCCATCGTATTGCTGCTTCCCGAACTCTGTGCGCGACGTCATCGGTCTCAGCACTCCTCCCTTCTTTTGTCTCTTCCTTCCCTTTTCACTTCGTCCTTCTTGTCTTTTCTCTGCTCTGCCTTTCTTCTCATTTCCTGTTCTCCTCCCCTCATTCTGCTCTCGTCTGTTTGCCCCGTTTCTCTTCATTTCTTATTATTTCGGTTCCTCTCTTCTCTTTTATTCCTACTTTTATTAATGCCCCTTCATCTACTTTTTCCTCTTCCACTTATGTTATCTTCCCCTCATACCTACTTCCTAAATAACTTCCTTTCCTACGACTTCATATTTTCTCTCACGATCTCTCCCCTTGACCCTGACCTCCTCTTTGGTCCTCTTCCCCTTCATCTCCTCTCTTCTATCTTTTCTCCCTTCTCTTTTGTCTATACATCTTTCCTCTCCCTTCCTTTTCTTCTGATCCCCCCCCTCATTTCTATTCTTGCAACCCCTCCTATTATCCACTTTCCTCTCGTTTCCTTTCTTCTTCTGGCTTCCTCCCTTCCTCTCATCTGTTCAATCCCCTGCTCTGTCATTTTGCATGACAGCTCCTCTCTCCCCCTCACTCTTGATGTTGTTGCCCTCTTAAAGCCCATCCCTTTACTTTAATATCCGTAGGGACCTGCCATGTCCATCACTCTGACATCTTTTTAATCTTTCTCTTTTTCCTCTTTCATCCTCCCCCTGTTTGCCCTCACACCTGAGCTCCACAGCCTCCCTGTGTACGACGTGTTCAGACCTTGTACTCTTTTGCCTTCCTTGTGTGACCTTTGTTTCCACATCCTTTCTTTCTCCCTTCTCCACCTCCTCCCTGCCTCCTCCCCTCCATACCTCTCTCTTCTGTCAAGTGGTGAATATATTATTTTGGAACATAGCTGTTCACGGTATAAAAAGATTGAACGTCCAGAAGGGCGGCCATTCCTTTTGTCCGTTATCAAAGTTTGACGTCTCTGGACAGATTCTCCTTTCTTTTATCCAGACGCCAGAGAGATTACCCAAAGTGGAACACAGTTATGCACTGACTGCAGTATCCCAGCGAGGAAAATATGTCTTTATATGGTTACAGCAAGCTGTCATCTCCAATCCAGGCTTGTGGACAATGAGCCAATCATTGTTTGCTGAAATTAGCTGTCGTTGCAGTTTGTTCAGATTACTGCAGCCTTGGTCTTTAAATACACACAAGTACTCCTCCACGCCCGGGTTTCAAGAAAGATGATGTTGAAAAGCAAAGGCTTGAAAAAAGCAAGAAATATACAGCATGCTACTTCAGGTTTGGTTTGTTAAAACATGTCTGCTGGATATGAATTCACAGCCCTGCGACATTACATTACATTACATTACATTACATTACATTATATTAGATTTAGCTGACGCTTTTGTCCAAAGCGATATACAAGAAGTGCAAACAATCATGAGGATACAAAGTCCGAACAGCAAGAATCTTGCAAGTAGATTAACTTTAAAATGGTGAAATCCTTTAAATGCAGCACAATAGCTTCAAATAAGCCAAACTGATGTAAGTGCAACATACAGAAATAAGAAAATATGTTTGTTTTTTTTATTGGCCCGAGGTGCAGTTTAAACAGGTGGGTTTTCATTCTGCGACGGAAGCTGTGAAGACTTCCTGCTGACCTGACATCAAAGGGGAGCTCGTTCCACCATTTTGGAGCCAGGACAGCAAACAGACGGGTTTTATTTGAAGGTTATGTGGGTCCCTCTCGCAGCGAGGGAGCAGCGAGCCGATTGGCCGATACAGAGCGAAGTGAGCGAGCTGGTTTATGTGTAGTGTGGTTGGATTGTGGCCTGGATGTAGGAAGGGCCTGATCCACTCACAGCACAGTAGACCAGCTGTCGAGGTCGGATGGCACATGTAGGTTGAGATATAAAGACTAAGAAAAGGGGGAACAGCCTGGCTCTCTGATGTCCATGTAATCTGTCAGTATCTTTACAGCTCATTGATTGACACGTATATTGGATCTTGCTTGTTGTGGTTTTCCCAGTAACTTACTCGCGTCTCCGCTGGTTGTCTTGCAACCTCACTGTGACAAGACTCTTTGAGGGTCATTGCGCAGAACATAACCTTTGTTAACCCACAACGTGTCATTTTTACGCTTCTCTTGAACTCATAATAGCGGATGTGAAATGTTGTTATGAATTATTTTCTTTGGTCTCAGCTCTAAATACTGTTCCACTCTCTAATAATCAGGCAAGTAATGTTAACACACACTGAGATGACATCGCTGATGTCACAGAAACGTCTTATTGTTCAGCGTCGGTCTGTCACCTTTGTGTGTTTTAAAGCATATTAATCAGCTCTCCCTCAGGTCGTTGTCAGTTGAGACAGTGTTTATGAGTTATTAGCAAATCGTTGAAAACGCTGAATCAGACCCATATTAAATTAAACGTTGTGGGAAAAAAAAGTGTATTTAAATTCTAAAATCTCATTTCCGTGTTAGTTCAGTTTTGTGAAGTGATAATCGGCCACGTTCTAGATGAGATGGCCTCTGTAGAGTGGGTTTAGATGTGCCCTGTGGACGTGCATATAAACAAGCAACAAGATGGTAAAAGGGAGAATGTTGATTTGTATATAAAGCACAGAAGGTGCAGTGTAGATGCACAGATGTTGAATGTGTTGACGGTCAAGTGTACAGCAGTGTGACGGTTGTTGAAGGGCAGAATACTGACAGCCTCAATGTTAAGAACCCTTATGTCCTGAGGTCCTCCAACTCTCAGTAACGGCCTTCGCTGCTGTTTTGTGAATCACCATCACTCAAAGCGCTTTACAACACGTCAGCATTCACCCATTCACACACATTCATGTTGAGCCAGAGGCTGCCGTACAAGGTGCCACCTGCTCATCAGTAAGGATTCACACTCCCACACACACTCACACACACCGTTGGCCATCGGGAACAATTTGGTGTTCAGTATCAGTATCGGAGATGGAGCCAATAAATACGGTGAATACTGCAGAGTCACTTGTCCTGCGAATGAATGACAATTGTAACCTCTCCCACTAAAGACAAATGTTACAGGGGTTTTTCGTCCAGCGGGAAGTGGGGCTTTATTTGTTTCGCTGTTGTTAACAATGATTTTGTTAGCCTGGAATCCTCCTAACAGGTTGTGAGAAACTTGGCAATACAAAAACTATTAGGCTTCACCCTGCTGTTGCTGCCTAATTATCAGCTCACACCTTTCTGATCGCTTGTGTTAAGATTAAACGTGCACACACTTCACACCACGAGATAGTCTCCACTTTGGATTTCCTCTACAGTTTTTAGGATGGAGGAATCTGCTGTAAATCAGCCTGATAATACTCTAATGTGCCTACGAGCACAGTTCTTCTGTAGGCAACAGAGAAAACGACCATACCCTGTACACACAAGTAGAAACACATAGGTCCTAATTACTAAGACTTACAGGTACAGCAGGTATACAATGAACACGGTTTTCCAGAGACTGTTCAATTAAGAAAAAGTTTTCCTGCACAATTGGATTTTGGACTTTTCTCTAGTTTTGATCTAATTGGGCCTGTTTTCACCTCAGCCTGCTTGTTAGAGTTCAATCTGTGCCCTTCGTTGGACGTTCTCCTCTCCCTTCCCTCTCAGTTATCTCGCTCCACTGGTTAAGCTTTGATCAGAGTTCTAGATAAATTGCATGTCTCTGTGTGCCTGAAACGATGCTTAATAGCTTCGAATGGCCGCTGCTCTCCTGGAAAACATTGCGGCGCTGCCTCTCGTTTTTGCTAACAACGCATGGCTGCGCTGAAGCGAGGACTAGGAAGAAAATCACAGGGGATCGTTTAACATGCCCAAGCAAATAACAGTGCGAGTCGCAACAATTTCCTTCGCTCTGATGCAGATATAAATGTGATCTGAGAAAACGTTGGCGCGGATGAAGCGAGAGCTTGGAGCATACGCTCTTGTCTAGCCGGGGGAAGGATGCACCTGTGGCTCCACTTTAGCCGCTAATATTGCACGACTTTGTCGGAGACTTTTCCTGGACAGAATCACATTGTGCTTGAGAGAGTGATGGAAAACATATATTTCTGTGTATTCAAGGGTGAGACATTTTAATAATCCCAATGTGTTTCAGGACACGACTGTGGGACAGAACAAAAAACTAATCTTGACACAAACGTTTTTTTTACACGATCGTCTTATTGTGCTGCAGCAATCGCAGTATATCTTAAGAAATGATTAGATAATGATATACTGAGGTAGATATTTCACACCTTTGGCTTATATGAAAGTATGACGAGGTACAATTTGAAGTAGATGGTACAGTACAATTTCAACCTATAAGACTCTTATCACAACAAACCGATTTAAACTTACAATCATTGAAACTTTATCTAGGTTTGTTCCTCTATTGCAGTTTGAATATTTATAAAAGTACCGACATCTTAAAGAAAACATGCCATAGATGTCACCGTGGGTACAGTATAAGCACATGCACAGCATACGGTGTCCACATCAAAGCTTGCCACCGTACGTCACCTCCCATCACCTGCTGCCCTACCCCTCAGACAGCGGCCGGACTACCAGTCTGTCCGAGTATAAAGGACGTATAAAGTCTTTAACACTATGGAAACACCGGACCGAAGGAGCACAACCTGGACAATTGTTCAATGGCTTCTTCAAGTTATGTGCTGGAGACTTTTTCTATGGAACAATAGACACATGCAGCTGGGACAGTTAATGAACTGGCTCATTGACAGCTTCACTGATGTGGTGGCAGGTGTCCAGTGAAAGAAGAACTAAATGCTGTTAATAGACATTCTGTGTTTTCTGGATCTAAGACTTTATTTCCTGAACACAAAGTTGGAAGCTTGAAGAGAGTTCTGTCGTGGGGAAGCTTCGGATTCAGCAGCAGATTTCACCTGTGCGGTCGCTGCATGTAACATTTAATTTTTACGTTACGTTCACTGTGGTCGTAGTGAGCAGAGGGTTTGTAAACGGATCCGCTAAAAATCCCAGTTCTTGTGTTTCCAGCTCGGTCGCATGTCTTCGTTGGCTAAATGCTTGACTCTCTCTCTCTATGATGTTATTTCCCAACGCACAACCATAAACCAAGCGTTACCTCATAAACATTCCTTCATAAATTTACTCCACATTGAAAAAAGGCCCTCCTTGTTAATTCCATCTTTTGCTCCACTTTTGGTTCTTTTTGTTTTGCAATCAAAACCATTTGCATGACATTCACATGTGAAATGTTCCACCTTCATTGTGAAAGAAGCCTTGCTCTTTTCCAATCTAATAGCTGATTGTGCAGGTAATGTGGATACTAAAAACAGGCTCTGACAGACGGACTGATTGTTGGCGGTGATGGAGGACAGCCCTATCTAATGACATGACACGGTGCTTGGAATCCTGAGAGAGGCGCTGACCCAGACCTCATCAACACACACTGATTAGTGAGAGGGAATGCATCGATTAGAGGAACCGTGTGATGACATGTGATTATCCACGCTTAAGTACAACCCTCCCCCCACACACACACACACACACACACAGCCTGTATAGACACTTACATGCATAACCACACCGCGTGTAAACAATGCAAGCATTCCAATCCATTCAGATGTCAGGTCAATTTCAGCTGTCAGTGGCTCCGGGTTGGCCAATGGTTTCTATGAATACTTGTTCCCTCTGGAAAGATCAGTCCACACCACAGCCACCACCTCTACTCAGCCATTATTTCCCCTGGGAATGTGAAGTGGAAATCATTGGCCATATGTCTTTCAGCCAGTCATACCAGTGAGGTTGAGCAGAAACACACCTGCTTTATGACATGTTAGGGTAGAAAAGATGCTACTTGGTTGGTCACAGCTTCCACCAGACCGTGTTTCAAGCATCTTCAGCAGGAGGGCAAACATTGACTTGCGAGCACAATGGGTAAGATATTTTTATTGCAGGCTTGTTTACATGAGAGCACACAAAGAAAGACATTAGTTGATGCGTGATACCTTTTTGGAGAGATTTTACAAAGCACAATCTCTAAATGTTAACTTGGTGGTTACAGAGACCTGAAAGTCCCTATTGGTGGAACCTAAAATAGGAACCTAGGCAAGGTGTTAATTCACCCCACTAATCATCATTTATTCTGCTACTAACAAATGCTAAAGAATCACATCGCTTTCAGAATAAAAACACATGGAAATGTATGAAGTCGGTTTAAAATAGTACAGATTTTTTCCTCCTGATAATGCAAAACCACATTTCTAAAAACCTTGGCAGCAGTCTGGACAATGCATCACATTGTGCAAGGTCTACAGAGCCCGCAGTAGAGCCCCATGTCTTTGAAACCAGACCTCTCTGATCATGCTGCCAAATATCAGATGCTAAAGCCGAACCAAGACAATATTTTTCTTTCTTAAAACCAAAATGTAAATCCTTACTTTGGACATGATGCACAAATGTAGTCTCTACAAAATGCTACTAATCCATTCCTGTTAGTTGCGATAACAACGCACATGACACTATAGTAATAATAATAAACCATCTACCTCCCCTGTTGATATCCAGCTCGGCTTTCTGCCTTTTTGGCAATACTGGAACAATGCGTAAACTCCAAGATAAACTTTGTTCCAACCAGCAGAATCATAATTATGCGCATGCACAATCATGGGTTATACAGGGTCAGCATGTTCCCACCAAGAAGAAGCCTCAGCAGAATTATTTGGGATTTTAAGATGTTCCCCCTTTTTGTTTCATTTCATTAATTACTGACCGTTGGTTTACCAGGCTAAGGCGATAATCTCTGCCTCAGCCAGACAGAGACAGAGACAGAAGGAGGAATATTTACAGATGTTTCATGTGAATATACTCGACCTGAAAGACTTAAGGAGAACATCAAATCAGCCGATACTTTGCCAAGCACTGTAACAGTGTTCTGCAATGTAAACCAGAAGACAGATTTGTGTCAAAGAGCACTATCCATACACTGGAGGCCTGTGCAAAACCAACTCTCATTACTTATTTTCAAGGCAGATTTTGGTTGCTTGACTCAGGCATATAAACATAGACGATAATATTAGACCCATATGTGACTGTCAGCTATTAATGGTATTTTAATGTATGACATTTATGAATTTGTGGCCCCAATGTCAGTTTCTCTGCTGCAGTGTTTTGGAGTTCTTACTTAAACTTTTTGAGTCTCCTTGCTTTTGCGTATTTGAAGAGGAACGATGATCCGTCACATTACGACAGATAATCGTTCCTCTTCAGATGTTCAACGATAAGTGGCCTGAACAATTATTTTCTATTTTGATGTTAAAGTATTGGAAAACTTGTGGGAGCTTCAGAGGAACGTCCCAAACACTGGACGCTGCAGGTCGCATGGCAGCTGGAGAACAAACGTTTACTGTTTGTGTCGCTGAACTTCTTTGCATTTTGTTTTCACATGTGTTTTGAAAATCCACATTTCTATGGAAGAAGCGAAGTGAATATCCATGCAGTGTATCAGCCTCCAACATGTACTTATGTGGCCGCAGATGACAGAGTATAACATGTTCATGCATTTCATCGCTGTGCCAATGCCTTCGCTATGAATGTCATTACCCAGCTGGCGCTTCTGCATATCGTGCTCACCGAGGATAAGTACTCCTTGCAGCACCGAGAGCAGAGGTGGGTGGTGTGTATCAGCCTGTTTGATGGACAACACAATGAATAGAGTGGAGGATGTGATGAAGAGAAAGAGAGAGAGAAGGAGAAGTGAGTGGAGAAACCCACACACGCACATTCACAGAAGAAAAGGAGAAACTCAAGTTTTAGGTGGGAAGAAAAATCAATAAACGGGGCAACGAAAAATGAAGTAGCTTCCCAGAAAATTCTATTTCTTCTTTTTATTCCTCAGACAATAGCTCTTTGTTGAAGATGATGAAATTGCATTTTGAGCAATTTTGAAACAAAGCAATGTCTCGCACTAGAAGTGGATCATTCATTTTTTTGGATAGTGATCACTCAACATCTGACAGCACTGACAGAACCAAATACAGCCTAGAAACACAGAAAGGTCTCATGTGTGAACCCTCTGATGGAGGTCAACACAGTCATGATTAAGTTCAGCCTCCTGAAACCCAGCAGTGCATTTCTGTCCTCTGTGGGGACCTGTATTTCTAACACCATGATATGCAGTTTGTTTGAGTCCTGGGACTGTGAAAAGCACATCCTGAGCTTTTCTACTGACGTGACACACAGAGCACATCTGTCTTTTAAAAAAGGGGGGAGTTGCAGCAAAGACGTTTTATGGCAGTAAAGTGATCACATTTATATTCTTCTTTTAAATTGTCTATTGTTCTTTGTATTCATGGGGGTCTTAACTAGATTCTATACAAAAAAATGTATAGTGTGTGTTCATTTTAAACCACAGTGGGACTTTTCTCTTGTCATTTTCAACCATTTTTCATAGGAAACACAACTGACTGAGGCAGAATCGATTTTGTTGATAATTATTGAGGCTGTCAGGAGATAAGGAGGAGGAGAGGCTGGCAGTGGAGGTTTTAAAATGTGTTTTATATTGCATTAAAATAAATATATATATATATTATTACCAAATCAGGCCTTGTAATGCAGGGGAAAAGATTGATATCTTCTACAAGGGAATGTTCTATAAGATATATAAATCATTTTATTGAAAATAAATATTTGTGGTATGTTTCTTACATCCCAATTACTTTAATTATGTAAAATAAAAATGAATATATATATATATTAAAACCTCTTTTCTTCGAGGTCTCAGGAGGGAAACTACCTCTCAAGAAAACTGCTGACATCACACATAAGATGCTCTGTAAAATGAAAATAAACTTTACATAAGGGTTTTATTAAGCTCCTGTCAATCTTAGTGTAAGAGACTAAAATGTGCAGAGAAGTTATTTGTCTGGGTTCATTGACTAAATCCAAATTAAATTAAAGTAAGCCAGATTTGTGGAACTAATTAAGTGACAAAGTTTGTGTCAGAGAAAAAATATTTTGACATTACGGTGCAACGGAAAAAAACTATTCTTTACCACTTTTGAGGAGGAAAAAGTCAGAGTTGGTTTGACCTTCAGCTGCACTGTGAATACAGCACACGAGGAAAGACGGATCATCATCATCATCATCATCATCATCATCATCGTCATCGTCACTTCACACAAGTCAAAGCTTCTTCGTCTGGACTTTGGGCTTCCTACAAACAGATTTCGTAGTTTTTAAATTAACTTAGGCATGGAAAGTTAAACAGTTCCACCAGCTTTTCACGATTTAAGTTGGCAGTTCCACTCAGAATTTGACAGTCAATTCAATCCTCCGAAGGATCCTGGTGTTTCCTGTTTTTCCTTCGGGTCGCGCAGACATCAAACTGTGTAGAAGGGGGGAGAATATTTACAGCATGATGTGTTTGTGCTGTTCCTATAAGCCTTGTTTATACCTGCAGAGATGCAGCTACTCGCTGAGGAATCTGCCTCCGTTTTGACACCATTTTCTGAGGTAGAGGGCCTAGTAGAGTGTGTTAGGTCTTAACCTGTCTGTCTCGCTGTCTCCAGCTGCCTGAGATGTGTACTCACAGCTCAAGCACTTCCTCTTTTCTATGTTTTATCTCACAGTCACAGGAGGAACAACAGGGATACATTTGTGATATATATACACAGCCATAAACGTATGCTGACACAGTCTGTCACATGTACACACACACACACACACACACACAGATCAGGGCTGTGTGTGTTCTGACATTACATCATACTGTAAATGTTGACAGCTATTAGCTCGCCAGTGGCAGCCTGACCCCGTAGTGTGTGTGTGAGCAGACACAGATGAGACTGATAGGAGATGGATTTAACAAGGCAGCACAAAACAAATACCAAAACAAACTGTTTTTGTCAGTTCATTATTCACAAGGTTAAGGAGGCTGCTCCTCCAAATTCCATCAGTGATGCCGGATGAATGTTAAGGATACAGAGTCGGAGAGACGCTGCTCTGGAAGTGGACAGCCGCCGTCGTAATGAGTTCTCGAGGGTCCTCCGCTGAAGAAGTCAGCTGTCAGACTGTGGACGGAGATAGACGGGGGACGTTTGCTGCATTATGCTAAAGTACATCATGTTGGTGTGAAACGTGCCGGAAAGGGAAAAAATCAGGAGCAGAAAGCTGCGAATCAAACTTAGTCAAGAATCAGACCAAAGATCTGCATTTTTGGTCTCTGGCGATGGATGAAACATTGCACGATTAAAACGTCTGGGAGCTTTTACTGCAGTGTGTGCAGTCTTTGGTTGATTCATGCCTGAGGTTTATCAATTTCACATAATTATATTATAACAGTCGTGTGTTTTGTCAGAGGTTTTTCAAAGTGGGAGATGGGAAACAGTTCAAAATGATTAGTTATTGACTAATAACTAACTATACCTAATGATTTATTGAAAAGTTAGTTCAGTGATACAGAGGATTTGGAGAATTTTACTCTTGTTCCCACTTTTGCAGACTCAGAAACTAACTAATGCTTCAGGACTGACTCCGTTATGTATTTGCTGTAGTCTGAGTCAGACATAAGTTAAGAGGGGGCTGAATCCAAGCAGGCAAAGCGAGGTGGGTCTTTACATTTGTTGGACCTGGACCAGAGCAGCAGATAAAAGTCATGTTTGATTGACAGGCGTTGTTGTGAGCACGACCTGTGACATGCAGGCAACATGTGGAGTTGGCCTGTCACTAATGTGATGTGGAGATAATCCATTTAAGGCTTCAAAAACAAGCCAGATTTCAAAATAAATCTTTATTTCACTGGTAACCAATGAGCCAGAACAGGATTGATGCGTCGTCTTCTCTTTGTTCCATTTCAAAGTCTGGCAGCTGCAGTTTGAAACGCTTGGAGAAAATAATGGGTCAACAGCACAGAGGAATTACAGTAATGGAGCGGAGAGGTGATAGAAGTATAGATACCTGTTTCCAGCTCCTGATGAGATAAAACGCCTTCAATTTGGCTTTGATTCTAAGCTGATAAAAGCTGATCAAAAAAACCTTCCGAATCGTACCCGGACTTGTCACTTCTGATTGGCCGGGGCAGAATCATTCATCTGGAGTCATCTAAAAACTGACAGCTGAATGTGTAGAGTTGGCTGCAGAGAACCGGGCCCGACTGCAAAGCTCCCGGCCGCCTCTCGGTGTCGGTTAGATGTCTCAGAGGCAAACGCTGCTCCAGACTCCGTCCTCTCACTGTCTAATTAGGCTGTAATTATGAAATGTATTGGCTGTAATTGAAAGTGTCAACTCCTTTTTTATTTCTTTTTTTAAATATGAATACAACCCCTGTTCCGAACGCTATGAGCGACACTCTTTTTGAGCCTCTTCTGAACGTGATGACTGGAAATGCACCAAATGTGTGTCGATGGCGCCGCGAAAAGGCACGCGGCTTTTGATGCGCCTGACCTTTGGATCGCTGGTTGTGAGCAACAACAAATACACACAAGCAGCATCATAGTACACTCACACATCTAGACTGCCAGAAGATGATTTATGGCCCGGGGGCTGCCTCCTGTAAAATATGTAACGAATTTCACTGAAAGCAATGTGTTGGCCCAGCAGCCAAGCACAGTCGTGTGTGTGTGGCAGCTCACACACACACGACTGTGTAATGAGGAGTGAAAGCTGATAAGAAGGTGCAATATCGGAGAGTCCTTTTCTCAGTGAAAGGGAGAACGAGAGAAAGATTGGAAATATGACAGCTCATCGGAAAAAAATCTAAACATTTTGTATAATTTGTTTACGCCTCTGGTTAGCTCCGGCACAGTCTTCCTCGCTCTTCGGTGTCGAGGCTCAAATGCATCACAATAGTTTGAGGTTCAGAGTTTTATTAGTTCCACAAGCTCTCGGAAAAAAAACAAACAAAAAAAAAAACAGAAATGGTTTGTGCTTTTGATCCAAAAATGAACCATATGAGCATTTTCTGATCCCCTCCCTACACAAAGTTAGGGATTTTGTTTAAACCAGTTCACTGTTTGAACCCTATCATAATGATATGAGTCATAATATCCATTTTACACACATATATATATATATATATTAAACACATACAATTTGAACAGGAGTTCTCATAGAGAGAAAGGATGTGGATCTGAAATCAAAGTTTGATGTGAGGAGAGATGAGAGGGAGGTGAAAGTGAAATGGATGGACAGGGTGTGTGTGTGTGCTGACATTACACCTGGCCCTGCATGTTGCACTGCAGCAAGAGCCTAATGGGAAAGGAGAGGAGGGAAGAAAGGGAGGAAAGAGAGAGGGACGGCGGCAAATGAGGTGAAAAAACCTAGGTGAAAAAAGCCCAAAAATAACTGCTGTGGAGAGGCTGTGGAGTTTAATGTACTCTGTAGCCTCCGAGGAGAGAGACAGTCTGGAACAAGAGGACAGGGGCAGAGGAAGGTCGAGAAGAGGTGCGCAGAAAAACAGCAGCGACACAAAGAGAGAAGAGGCTGAGGACTTTGATTGACTATTAGTGCCACGAAGAGACTCTTCAGAGAGGCGAGAGGCACAGACTATGTGGGCTATTTGTTGCTGAGACAGAGGGAGAGAGGGCTCCATTTACCTGTCAAACACACACACACACACATATTTTCACAGGTGTGTGCACTCGTACACACTGAGGGTCACAGAAGCAGATAGACTCTCAGTCTCAATATACTCCAGGAGTGTTTGCAGAAACTTTATTTTTTTCGTCAAGCAGTAAAAAAACACTTTCACTTCACACTCCATGACCAATACCAATAATTACCAATTAGCAATATTTATAAAAGTACTCACTTTACAGATACGGCGTAGTATTGTCCGTCCGAGCTCCTCTGTGCCACACTGGCGAGCGTTGAGAGCCATGTGGAGGCAACACCTCTGCTCTGAACCTGGAAAAAATAACTAAACACAACCCTTACAGTTCAAGACTAATACAAATGTAACGCTACTTTCACCAGAGAAAATCTGGTCAACTGGGCCCGTTTCACAAAGAAATGTGCGAGCACGGCGTGGACCACGTGCAGACTCTTATAATTCCACATCGTCTCCAATAATATAATGCAAATATTGGCTTTATGTGTTGTGTTCCCATTGGATACTGCTCATCTCAACTACATGCACATCTTATTTTAGGCTACAAGTAAATCCAACGCGCTGCAGGATCCCGGGCGGCTCACAGCGTCTCTGAGGGGCCGGTTGTCCGTCATTGAAATGTGTGTGTGACAGACAAACTGTGTCAATCCTCTTACAGCGCTGTAGCCATTACACAGAGATTAAAAATGACGGCTGTTTGCTTGCAAATTACAAACACGTCAACAAACCCACAAGGCCCTCGCGTGCTCGTGAAGACAGTTTTTTTCTGGTTTCGATTTGTGCAGCGTGTCAACATTAACGAGACAGGGAATCATTTCATGTTCCAAATTGCAGCTTGTGTTTTAGCAGTTTTTTTGGGAACCGGCCCCCTGTTTTGAATCTTGGCCGGTTATTTTAGTAGGTAAATGTCACCTGTGGGTAATAATTCTACATTCACACAATCACACACACGTTGGTGCAGCAAACAACACTGTTACTGATATAAAAATGCTGTAAAAATGCTGTAAAAATGCTGTAAAAACTGAAATATGACGTGAAATGCAGTTATTACAATAGTCAAAGTGGCTCAACTCACCAGTGAGCTGCAGTTTCTTCAGACTACTTCTCATGCTCATCTCTTCAATGGTAGCTCAGCTGCTCTGCCGTCAAACTTTTGTGAATGTATCTGAAATACGCTGTTTGTTTAATCATCCAAATAATCTATTTATCAAGATCCAGACCATGGCCACAAAATATACTCATTTCTGATTGGCTGGCAGGGGTCATCGACACCTCGAACAAAAATCCCGGTTAACAGACGAAGTGTGTAAGGCAAACTGCATGTAACCATAGCAACAGCTCTGTCACATACATAAAAGTGTGTTAAAAATGGATCTGGAAAAAAAAAAAAAGAAGAAATCTGAAAACATTATTATAAAACAGTGTACAAATCCAACGTGATATGATAAGAAATGAATTGAGTCAGAAAGGATGTGAAGAGTTTTAGAGAGTCAGACGGGAGCAAAGGTGTCATGTGACGCGTAAAGAGCGAGAAACTGTCTGTTCAGAATTTCACTTCACAAACGGAGTTATTTTAACCCAAACATCAGTGTTTTTCTGTGCACGGAAAGAAATTAGAAGAAGTTGTCTCAATGTTATCAAATGTACAGTGTCAAACACACACACACACACACACACACACACACACACACACACACACTTGTGAAATAAATGAATGAATTTGGCACTTCTCCACTTTTTCCCCCTGATAATCAGGTTCTGACTTTAATGACGCGCGACATCTACCTAGCAACAGCGCTGTTTTTCATCTCGTTATCTCAGTGTACGACAACACGACACGCACTACTGCTCGCCGTGGAACACGCAGCGCAGTGACACGAAGGTACACAGCTACAGCTAAACACACCCACGGCAGACTTTTACGTCTCAGGGTGCAGAAGCTACATTTACTCAAGTGAAGGGTGCTGAGCTGAGACGGCGGAAGGAGTGCAGCCCTGAGGGAAATACACCGCTGGCTTCCCTTCCAGACTGCAGCCGTGATTAATGTTTGTGTGTGTTGAGCTGCTGTGTGATCATCGCAGTGTGTGTGTGTGTGTGTGTGGGTGACTCACATGTGATCCTTGAGTTTTTCAGGGAACTAAACAGCTAAAGCGGCTGAAAGGCTTGTTGGTGGGAGAGCTGCATCCATCATTCAGCCGTGACGCTCCGTCAAATCTGCAGCTTCAAATCCCTCCCTTTCCTCTCGCCCTGCGCCACTTCCTGCTCACTCGTGTCCCTGAGTTCATCTCCCCCCCCCCCCCCCATGTTGCCCACTCGCATTGATTCAAGCTTTAAACTTTCTCTCTCACTCACTCCCGACTTCACCTCCCGGGTTTCTCTACAAACCCACTGACTCTGTACCTGTCGATTCGTTCTGCAGGGGGGCTATTGTATATTATTGTTCATATTGTAAGGTGCTGGAGGGGGGGGGGTCGTGAGGTCAGGGTTGCTTGTTGTCATGTGGCCAGTTCATTATCAGCGCGTCTCACCTTCTGTCTGCTTTTTAGCCACAAATGCTTTGAGGACGAGTGGTTTGTGAGCCGCTGTTGCTACGCGACTAAAACCTCCAGAAACTTGAACATCATCTTCCAATCTTCAACTTTTGACTCTCTCGCTCCTTTTAATGGACTGAACTGAAGAGCCAAGGAGGGCAAATTGCGTTTGACACGAACACATGTTCATCTCCTGGAGCTCGTACCTGAAGTGTGCGAGCTGAGTACTTTACGCTTATTGTTGACGGGATTAAATGTTTCTTCCAAGTGTCTTGGATTCAGCAACACTTCTCCGCAGTTGTAGATTAGGCAGCAGGTGGTGAATGTAAAACATGAAACACCGTGCAGAAGTGTTGTTGTGGTTACAGCTGTTGCTGTGTGACTGAATGACCAGGTGCAAGACCAACACAGCTTCAGCCCAATTCGTCCTCTTCATTTTCAGCTACCTGCAAATATTTTGATCATAATGTCGCCGCAGGAAACACAACGTTAAGTTGCATGAGCGGGAACAAAAAGCTAACTGGGTCTGCTCCTGGGATTTTATTATTTTTATTTTTTTTGTGAAAATCTGCAAAAAAAAATGATATAATAAAATAATATATAATAAAAAATGAATTATAATTATTTGATTTGCAGCCTCATCTGTTGCCAGGTCTCTGCCTCCTTCATGAGAAGCATCAATTTAAGAGCCAGATATTCATCAAAGAGCAGATTCTGGACAGTCTTCAAATTAAGTCAAAGTGCTGGACATCGAGGTTAGATATGGCTAGAATATCAGAGGAAGTGTGTGTGTGTGTGTGTGTGTGTGTGTGTGTGTGTGTGTTGATGATCCTCAACATTTCATAGAATGTGCATTAACTCTTAAAGTAGATTCCATGTGGTGGGTAGAAGGGAAGATAAAAATGCTGCTTTTTTAGGGATCATGATCAAAATTGAGGACTTTGGTGTCTCTTGAAATTTGACTATTTCCGCCTGCGATGACGTGCGTGGTGTACGTCATGTGTAACGCTTCTCACGTAGAAAACAAGGGGTGCAGGTGCAGCAAACACGTTGGTTCCCTTTAACCACGACAGCGAAGTTTTCCTACATTATAATCATGACAATCATCTTTCCCTGACTTAAACACGCCCGAATCTCCTGCTGTTTTCTTCTTCAAGTTGACCTGAATGAGCAGCTTTTTTTACAAGATATTGACATATTTCATCCTAACGATCAGTTTGACTGAGATCACAACTTGTTTATCGTCATAATTTAGTGGCAGGACTCAAAAACACCTTCGGTAGCGCCGAGTGGAAAACATACATTTCTTCGGAGCATGAACTAAAATGATGAGGTTTCAAGTCTTTAATCAATGGTACCCATCAGAACGAGCTCGCAGCGCAGTGTTTGTCATTTTCACATTTCACACTGTGCTGGAGATAAATAACGGGCTTATGTGGTCTTGTCAAATTAGTCGGTCTTTTTTAAAACAGGTCATTCATTTACACAATTACAGTACAGTCTGTGTGAGACAATCGCTTCATGCATAAAGATTTATTGAAGCTCTGTCCACATCAGGGGACAAATGAACCCATCCATAAATAAACTGCATTCAACGGACCTCAAAGACTGAGGCGATGGATTTGAGTAGACACTGTTTGAAAAGGTTACTTTATTATGTAGAGGCATTGAACACTATAGCTGTACAACATAATGCAACAACCCTGAACCAAATGATCGCTCTTCTGTGAGTTCTCTCCGTAAGATTCACTAAAGTCGCTTTTATTAGGGGGTTGCATTGCTCCACAGGTGCTGCTTTTACTGTGTCTTCACTTATTTATCTCAACCTCTGTTACACCTGTGCTGTTTTAAAATGTTCATTATGCTTTGAGTTATTTAATTCTTGTTTTTTTTTGACATTTCAGCTTCTTTTATGCAGTTCACCTTTCACTAGGGTGTTGTTGCTGAGACGAGATCATGTCGCACGCATTTTATTTTTCTCTCTCTGTCTCGTCCGGTTTCTTTTATATCTTATATGAGGACATAAATAAACCATAAACTCAAAGCGGAGATCCCCGATTTGTCCTTCCCAAAGACTTTGAGAAAAGAAAAACAAACTTTGATGCATGTCAGCTTAACTCCAGCACATCCCTTTTCCCAGGTATCACTTTTTATTTTTTCCTGCCGTCTGGCGGGGGCTGCTCTTGAAAATACTTTGGTGGCTGCGGTGCATGGAGTGCTGGTGAGTGAAGGAGCAGTAGGGTGTCCATTGTACTGCAGATAACAGGATCTAAAGCATCACCTCACTGAGATGAGCTACTCCTCACTTCTTTCCCCTCCTGCTGAAGAAATGATATTTGTCTCCTTTGCAGGCTGCTTCACAATAACAGTGCAACATTTTCTTGTGGGCATCGTTCTCAGCACAGAGGTTAACTACGAGCAAGGCGTGCAAACATGGAGAAAACACCCGACATGTTGTACTTGTGCTTCTGTGAGAGGCTGCAGTCGGCTCTGGGGTTTGAAACATTATCAAACAAGTTCACTTCACGGCAGCTTCAGAGTCTGTTGTTGCTTCACTTTGCAGACGGTGTCCCGTCCTCAAACTACATTAAGAGATGAAAAAACAACGCGTGTGTTTTGCTCAACTTACTGGTGTTGAGGCGTGATTCACAGCTTTTTAATTAGATGTCATCGTCCCTTTACATACGTGGAGTCGCGCTGCAGCGCGGCCTGTGACCAAACACCGAGAAAAGCTCCGTACTCATAATATTAAGCGGCGGATCAATTTTCTGTAATGTATGTAATGTGAAAGGGATCACTTTTAGTGACGAACCCACAGAGAATTATCCACTCTATGCAGCTTGTTAACCACTTTTAGCTCATTATTTTTGGTTTTATGACACATTGACTGCATGGTCCACTCCCAGCGCGCTCATCAACTTCGCTTGCAGAAGCAGGAGGTCAGTGAGCTCTAATAAAGCCACTGCACGCTACCTGTTCCACACTAAATGGCAGACAGGCGCTGCTACCTGGAGAAGAAAGGGAAACACTTAGCAGCTAATGAGCCACATTTATTTTTCTCATAAATTGATGGGGACCACCCAGAGCCAAACGACATGTAAATATTGGATGAGTAATTGTTGAAGTTTTACTCCAAACAAATGCTAATGTGTCTGTTGGTGTGTATACAAGCAACTGTTTGCTAACACACCATGCACACTTTAGCTGCTTTGGATTTTTCTGCCCAAATTTTGCCAAAAGTGTATTAAACCAGCTTTAAAAGAATACGTTGGTAAGTATTGCTGTTCCATAAAGGTTGGGAAGTCACAAGAGAAATGAAAGCTGTTAAGTCCCAAGCAGGGGTCAGGCTCCGAGGGCGCTGGAGACCGGACCCTTAACGCAACGTCTCAGTGTCTTTCATTAGACCCCGTCCTGCCCACCTCCAGTTTGTGATGCAGTCTTTTAGTTTAAAAATCCAAAGTCTGGAAGAGTAACCTTGACAACGTCACTACGAATCTCGGGTCTTTTTTTACAAACTTGGGGAAACTCTGCCAGACCCACAGTGGATATCGTTCACACTGAAAAGCACTTCTTGTAGTGAGTAAACTGGACTTTAGGGTTCAGATAATGAGAATATAAAAAGCAAGGCTCTCACAGAGCTGCTGATCTGACTCTTTGCTGCTCTTGGAAATGTTACAGAAGATATTGTTATTAACATACTGTGGTGTGTTAGGTTAGGGTTAGGGTTAAGAAGAAAATCTGACAACGGTGAACATTCACAGATATGAAAACAATTTGTTTTCCAGGTGTGTTTGTTTGCACACAGTTGAAATAAAGAAACGTGCTCTGCTTAACCTAAAAAGTTGTCATGCCTTCAGCAGCATTTTGAAGATTTCCTCAAAATCAAGGTTTAAAGTTGAGCCACACAAAGTGTCCTGTAGAAGTAAAAAGAAAACACACACCTACACACACACACACACACAACTGCTACACACTACCATCTCAATATCTTGATTAGACAACTTACACAAGGTCAAAATACAATGTCAGTAATTGTAACGGACCACCTGCCAAAGTGAGCAGGAGTTCAGCACATAGTAGAGTTGAAAGGTCGGGAGTGTGTGTGTGTGTGTGTGTGTGCGTGTGTTTGTCTCTCCATTCATCCTGTGTTTGCTCAAGTCATGTCGCACTCACATCTAAGTCCTGTGAAGACAAATGAACTCAGCGTCTCCGTCTGCTCAGTCGGGCTGATGAACGAGCTGACAGATGTTTGACAGATGTTGATTGATGGCTGATCACTGATCCCCTTATGGACTCATCCGTTCCCAGCATCCCGGTCTGCTGAGGTGTTTTTTATCCAAGGCTAACCTTCAGGACAATAAATCCAGTGACGACGAGTCACTTTTGTCACACGTCAACATTGAACAATGGGAAAGATAATTCACAGAAACCAAATGACCATTAGTAATGTTTATAATCCAACAATGGATCCGATGAGTGAAGATCAAAGGCTTGAAAGCAACATATGCGCTGCACCACTCACACTTCTCGACGAATAAGAACTTATGGCGCTTTTATCACATGCAAATGCTGCTCACGGTGACATTGAGATGAGAGAAATAGTTGCAGTAAGCGCTTCATCTTTGTGAAAGTACCGTTGGTGTTCAGAGGACAATGGAGTCATTTTTATGTCTTGCAGGTAAATGGTAAATGTTCAAACCTGCAGGATCCGGCTGCATTAATAACTTACACTTTGACTGACACTTCAACTGCTTTCACCGGTTCATGTCACTGTCAACTGATTTTTATTGTTCAACTTTTCATCTCTTTCATCTGACAACAACCGTCGACACTAGGCCTCTGTGCTGATGTCAAGTCACCCAGAGCAGCTTCAGAACCAGAGCCACATCCACCCAAATGTGACAAATGTTTTACTTTAAGGAAACATTTTAGCCTCATAAACCCTCCTTATCCCAAATAATGTGCGGTGCAGGAGGACAAGTGTAGCGTATTCAGTCTTTTTTTGCCTTTGTGCTCCAAGTCACACTGATCCCATTAAATTGATTCATATTGGGGAGCAGCTCATTGCTGCTGCTGCAGCCTCACGCTGAGCAGTCTGATGCTGCTTGTTTAGGGAAGAAACACTCAAGAATTATGCATTCGCTCGCCTTTCCCAGAGCTTCCCAGCATGCCTCGGAGTCCGACCGATGGTCTTTACGTCATGGGCGGATTTCTCTAACCCCCCCCCCCTCAACTTCTTTCAGCTTGAACTGACTTGCTCCTGATAATGGACAACATCATGTTGTTTTGCTAAATGTCACGGGGTATTTTTAAGCTGCTTGTTCGCATCATGAGCTGACTCTGTTCACAGCCGAGTTGTATTTTCATGTGATATCTCCGATTGTGTCTGGTTGCTTTGTTCCTGCGCAGCTGCTTCGCATCCTACTTAGTTCTCTTTGATGTAGACAAACGCACCAATCAGGGACACTCTCTTCTAATTATCATCCACTCAGCGCTCAGTGTCAGGGACCTGCCCCGTCTTTCCTGGATGACACTGATGGTTGATTCAACGTGTTCTTATTCTGCATTTCTGTTCATGGCAG
Organism: Bovichtus diacanthus; assembly: GCA_943590825.1. NCBI lineage: Eukaryota > Metazoa > Chordata > Actinopteri > Perciformes > Bovichtidae > Bovichtus > Bovichtus diacanthus. The sequence continues at coordinate 25,782 of CALSBV010010237.1, forward strand.
GCTTTCATCGCTGACGACTGGCAGACGATCTGAGGACGTCGAACTCGAGGTAATTATTTCTATTGTTGTGAGCTTTATAGAGGCACAGCACACACCTGCACTGCACAATCCTCAGCGTCCTGCACACTCCGGCTCCTCCGGCCAGCTTCCACAGTTGCCAGTGACCTTGATGAAAACACATGGGGGGCCCTGCTGCTGTCAGGAAGCGGATGCTGCGGTCAGCTTGGTGACATTGATAATGTGCTTATGAGAGTCAGTACTCATGGCCATAGCGTGACGCTTTTTTATCACACGAAGATAACTTTAAAATGTCGTGACTGCTTGTACACTTATCAGGCTTTAGAGTTGGACGTTTTGCAAATGTCCTGCTCTGTTTCTTAATATTTTGTGTTGGGGGAGAAGGAAGTTTTATTTTTCTACAGAAGGAGAATCCCCCCTGAACCTTTGCCCAAATAATGGACCAAGTTCTGAAATGTCACAGAATGTGCATGTGTCACTGACGGCACAGCTCACTCTGTGGTTGTGTATTCATTCAGTGTCCACTGCACACTTTAGAGTGACTCTTTAATCACTGGATTAGTATTTGAAGACCTTTGAGTTGAAATGCAGACAGTATCTCCGTCTGAATTTACACCTTTTGCAATCAGGTAAAAATGATCATCGTGGGACCAAATTAATAGAGTTTTGGACAATAATTTCAATAGTAAAATATTCTTTAGACAGATATATGCTTTAGAGCTCAGTGTGTTTGTGCATGTGTGTGTGCTTTACCTGCATTTATCTGCAAGAGTTCATTGTGAGAAAACTGATTAGAATCATAAGATCATAAGAGCGTGAACCAAATAATGACATAAACTCATAGGAGCAAAATAACTGATATACTATGGTGATACACTGTATAGTACTGTATACATATATATATATATATATATATATCTGTATGTATATATATATCTTTACTGTTGCACCCAGTGTAACTGGAAAACAACATACTTTTGAGTAATATTCATTAATTGTTATATATATTTATTTTTATTACCTACATCCATCTTGAAGGACCTCAGTCGTAATTTAATTTGTGTCTGGTGACGTGTTCCACATCAAGATTAAGCCACACCAGCGCCTCTGTGAGGTTTAACATGTTCACATGCTGATTGAACTAAACACACTAAACACAAAGTGAAGCTTTGTTAATGGGAATGTCATTAGTTTTGCAGGTATTTTGTCATAAAAACACAGTGGAATTTTGAATTGATGATAAAGGAAGATGACAAGTCAGAGGATTGTGTTACAAATCATACTGCGGGGAACACGAAGGTCTCTACCAATTTTCACTACAGTCCATCCAATTAATGAGACTCCAAACCAAAAGGACCAAAAATGTCAAAGTGATGGTGTTGCTGGAGGGAAAGTCAGGGGACCAGCCAAGTGATGAAATATCCTCCACTTGGGTCCAAGGATATGTGTTAGAAATGTCATAGTAATTCAGCCAATAGTTATTGAGATATCCCACTCTGCACCAAAGAGGTGGATGACCAACCCCCCGACAACGAAACAATAAGCAGGTTGTTAACGTGAGCAGTGACAGCCACGAAAGCTGAGCACACACATTCCTGCAGACAAATCCAATACAGAGAAAGGAAATAAAAGGACAAAGGCCATGTTGGCTTTAGGTGATTGACAAGTGATGTTTTGGGAGTTAATACAGTGTTGCCAAAATAAAAGAAGCGAGAATCTCACAGATTACTACTTTAAATGTCAAAAGCAGTAATGCAAATGAGGCATAATGACCCCCTGCCCTGTCAATAATAGATATGCAGCATTTCAGAATGAGTCTTTTTATACATTGATCTCTTTAATTCTGCTCCCCCTTGAAGCGGCGGCAGCATGTGTCACTGGGACTGACAGGCCTTCTGTTGTGTCACATTCCCTGGAGCGACAGATGTGTGGATCTGCCCCAAGTGTGTCACTCCCAGTAGGCGGCTGAGCACCATTGATCTGCAGCTATTGAGCCATGATTGCTCTAATTAGTGTAGATTTGAAACACAATCCACACTGAAAAGGAGAGAGAGAGAGAGAGAGAGAGAGAGAGAGAGA
>CALSBV010010237.1:32878-43100 GCA_943590825.1 Bovichtus diacanthus
CAGTTTATATATTCATAATACTTCTAAATAAGAACAATGAGACTCATTGTAACAGTTTATATATTGATTATTCTCACACTAACAAACAAGCCTGGAAATCTAACCTCTGTACAGGAAGCAGACAAGGCCCATTTATAAACACGGTAAATATTAACATTTTATTTATATATTTTATACACACACACACACACACGTTTCCTCCTGGTGCTCCGGCTTGGCTTCATGCCTGCCACTCACCTCCGCCTCGGTGCTTTTAAAGGCAGTCAGCTCCTCAAGATGAGTGACGAGTGTTGGGCGAGACGCGTTGAGACGGGAGCCTGAACATCTGACAGAGGGATGAAGGTGAGCCCATCAAAACACTGAGCTGCTGACTCAAGCTGAAAAGTTGAACACTGGGAAAACATTGCAGCAGCCAACATAAGAATACAGGAGAGAAACAAACACTTACACTGCATGAAAGGGCAGCGAACACATCAGAATGGAATGTGCTGTTGGAGGGATACACCCAATCCTGAAACTGTGTCCAAATGACTTAAATGACTTTTACGTTTCAATAATAATTATAGGCAGAGACTGCAGGTTAATTCATAAATGACAACACTCGCTCAGTGTAAATATGGCTGAAGGCTCACTGAGTCAAGACATTGCAATGGGTTTTTTTGCCACAAAGTGTACCAAGTCTACACTTTTCACACTCTTAGCGCCGGGGTTTTGACATGCAGCCAGTGTTGACTCCCACAGGCGACAGGCCTCCGTGGTGCTACCTGTTGACAGGAACATCAACTGCACAAGCCAGGAAAGAGCTTTTTTTTTTTTCAGTTCAAAGCTGCAAATCGGGCTTTTAGGAAGGAACGGTGCATTCATTTTGTGTATAACTGACACATACCAAAAAGCTATTGGGAAAGGAGTCAAATGCAGAGAGGAAAATTAAGATAACACTTTTCAACACATCGCAAAACATGATGGAAACTGAAATACATTTCCTGACGTGGCACAAAAAGACAAAGGAAGCATGATTTGTGTGTGCTCTTTGTCTACCTGTTTGGTACATTGCTTTTCTGTTCTATTCAAGCTCAACCATCACCTGCCGTCTCCCGTCCGAATGTACCACTTTCATTCCCATCTCCAATAATTACAAAGCCAACATTTTATTCATCCCTATTTTCCCTTTTCCATTATCTTCATCACGCAGCTGTTTTGGAAGAATTCACACTTTCCTGCGTCTTTTAGTTACACCAGGTACTCACTGTTTGTGTGAATGCATCTGCTCACTTGTTCAAGTAGCCACATTCACTTCCTGCTGAAGCGTCAGTGGCTGTTCTGTACTGCCGCCAATTCATTTGTTTTGAGATGGAAAAATACAGTTTTTATTCTCCAAGTTGTAGAATTCCAAATATATCTGTTTCATCCCTACGTCTATGCAGAATATGTATTTCGTACAGTAGTTATCACTTTGTTACATTTTCTCTAATGAGTATGCAATGTGTTAGTCTAAAGTTTGAGAAGTGGCCTGTGCGTAGAGCATGACTGAGAAGGTGTGTGTGGGATAAACTCTGCATCAGGCTGTATTTTGTATTTGACCTTCGGTAACGCAGGACAGTCTCTGGAGATCTTCACACTCATAGCGAGGCTGTTAAGTGTCCGACAGTAGATGTTGTGGGTGTAGTGGGCAGCAGCCAACCTCGGTCAACAAATCCTCGGCTAAATACGGATTATTAAAGGTTAAGTTGCACTCCATCTTTTTAAAAAATGCAGCACCATTTGGTCTTCAAATCTTTGAATGAAACAATGCATTGCTCTCTAATGCACCCAGTGATCACTTGACACGTTACTGTGAAGTGTATTCCTTTGAGTTTTTTGTTAAATACTAAAAGTCTACAGCTGTGTGGGCAGCTCTGTGAAGCTGTGGCGTTTTCAGCTAAACAGCAGGTCTCATGTTTGCCATGTTCACCATCTTAGTTTATCGTCTCAGTGCAAACATTTTGCCAATTACCACCAAACACAAAGTACAGCTGAGGCTGATGGGACTTTCATTAGTTGAGCAGACACTTGGACAAACCAAAGTATTTGACAGATTGAAAGTATTGGCCGGATGACGGCGCTAGATGAAAGGTTCTGAGTTGAAAGGGACCAATTGTGAAAACACTAAAACTCCTAGAATTGCATCCTGCAGAACTTTCCATGAAATTCATTTTGAAATTGTTAAAAAATAACAGATGATGATGGTTTTGTAAAAATCTGAAATGAATCTTTTGTTGGAAAGTTTTAAAATATTATGTGAAAATAAGCTAACCATGAGAAGACATCCCTTTGTCTTTTAATAGGAACGAAAGGCGTCCGCTAAGACAAGAGACGGCAGGCGATGGTCCACCACGACAGGCCTCTGGCGTCACAGGTGTGAACTGTCAACGACAATGTTTCACTGCAACTGACTCACTTCCACCGAGCGCGAGCACTTGAGCTGAAGTACCTGAGCTTGAGTGCACTTATTTTTGGACGCATCACGAGGGCCCATTGTCAGCGTGGGTTTGTTTTATTAGAGCATTGTTAGTCCGGCTAAAGGCCTGAAAGCTTTTGTCCCAGCTGCCCTGTTCGTAGCCCAGTGAAGGGACCATGGCATCTTAATCACCATGACCATCTATACTTCTTGGTGTCTTGCCCCCCCCCTTTATGCTTCCCATTCACAGTCTCTGTAACCCACTCCCCTCATCCTCTATCCACCCAGTGGTCTGTTTAACCTCATGTAGGTCTTCTCCTCCGTTATCACTCTCTTCTCGCCCTGGTTTGTATCCGCATAAATCAGACACACAGTGTGCAAACTCTAGATCTGAAACAAAGCTAGAAACCAGATAAGAGTGGAGAATTTACAAGGCATCAACCCCCCCCCCCCCCCCCCTCCCCTTCTACTGCACTTACCCTCTTCACTCCAGGACTTGTAAATCCCTGCTCTCCCTCCAGGGCTGATAAGAAGTAGGATAGGAGGGGATATAAGAGGATGTACACTACACCTTTGCACTGCAGTCACTCGCGACATACAGAACACGTGGACGAGGTTAGACCCTTTTTACTAACTCCTTGTACTCAGGGAGCAAAGCATATCTTTATTTCCTCAGTCTGTTTATTATTTAGAAAGAAACTAACACATCAGGCTGACGTAAGTTTTGTTATTATTTCACATATGTTCAGCTTACTTGCAGTTTCATAGCTGCCATATTACTGCAGATGTTTTCATGAATGAATTAGAAACACAAATAACAAAATGCGTCTTTTTGAATGCATTGACGCAGTTCTTCTGTTTTCTATTTTGTACGTTAATACGGAAGGGGGGGAATGTATACAGCATTGCATTGAAATATTTGTATTGCAATGACGGTATGGCAGTATGGTATCGATACACAGGCAGGTATTCCTAGGTGGGCTCCAGACGGTGCGGATTACTTCACACTGTACAACATGTTCTCAGAGTGGATTTGTCTGAGCAATTCTCTGCATATTGGGAAGCTGTTCTGCTTTTCCAAAATTAATTTTTCAACTCCAGCAGCCTGAGCTTTAAAGTAGTCATGACCACAAGAAGAGAGAAAAAGATTTTTAAAAATCGGAGCTAAGACATCAATATTTGAAGCACATCTGCCCGTGCATGTTCCACTGACGTCAAAGTACACAGCACAAATATAAACAGCATGAGGAAGTATTGAGCGTGGACCAGGACATATACTTTTGAATTTAATATCTGCCAAGAGTTCAAAGAAACATTTGGAAGTGAGATTGCAGGTTTAGGTAAACTAGAACCAAGGAGCCACTGAGGTGAGATGAAATTGAAATAGGAAGACACCGAACAACAGATCTGTATTTGCTCTGTTTCTCCTCCCTTCTGTCCCCTGCTTTCTGTCATTGCTTCTTCCCAGCACCGCCTGCAGACACACACTGCCCTACTTTGGTACAAGTCGTATCCCTGCTCTAGAATAAGCCCCCATGAGCGCTACAGGGCAGAGGCGAGAAAAACACCGCTTGGCACTGTGTTTCGACAAGGATTGGCAGAAGATCTATTCTGTGTCACCAGTCCTGCAGGAACAATTTGGAAGGGTTTACTGTGTAAATATGCCTCCAGTCTTTCGGTGGTGCCACGCTACTTTGTAGCGTCGTACCTCGGCATGTGTAGTCCGGTCGCAGTTCAGTTCAGTTGCTCTAATGGAGAGAAAATAATTAAAGAAAGGAATATAAAATAGGAAAAGACAATAAAGAAAACAAGAAACATTTCAAAAAGGAATCATGTTTGGAGAAGAAAAAGGAGAACATTTTAAAGGAGGGAAAGACATAAATAAAATATGCACACAGGGAGTGAGAAGCCAAGGACATTCAGAATCACAAATACAGATTTGAGTTTCGAACAAGTAAAAGCCAGAGGGAAAGGCAAAGGTGTCCTCCTGTGAGAGCAGTCCTGCGGGAGAGAGGGCTAAATGGAACAGAGAAAGAGGTATCTGTGATGGGCCCAGAAAAAGGGAGCTTTTAGAAGAATTGTGAAAGAAAGAAGAAAAAAGAAGCACAGAGGGTCGCATAAAAAGGCCAAGAGGGAGAAGGCTACATCAGCCACAAATGCCAGTTGCCATTGAGTAAAATACCGAGAGGGAGGCAACAAGGGGAAAAGGATGGTACTGAAGAAGACGAGAAGGAGACTGAGAGGCAGGCAATTTAGATGAAAAGAGTGTTAGATTGACTGAGGAAAAAACAAAGACTGACAATGATAGGATGTTTAAAACGTAGGAATAAAGAAGGATTGATGGAGGCAAGAAGGAAAAGAAAAGCACGAGAGAGAAAATTGGTGAAGGGAGAGAGAAAAGATACAAAGAAAAAAAAGGTCAGTGAGCAACTGAGAAGCAGATTAAAATGTCAGGGAGGAGAAAGTAAGAAAAAAGGAGAGGGCCCCCTCTCTGAAAGACAGAAATCCAAAATCACCTCCACTCACTGTTCTAGACAGAGGGAGACGACGCTGAGGAAGACAGGCAATGAGTGGAAAAAAGAGGAAGGAAGATTAAGATTGAGACGAGGGGAAAGACCATGAGAAAGTGTGTGAATGTTCTTGTGTGTGTTTTCATGAAACAGCCAATTTAAGGCCGGTATAAATCATCCGGGCACCATTACAGCAGATTCTCAGAGAGCAGGTCACCAAACCAATCATTCCTGCACAGCATCCCCGGAGGCACAATGGCCATCCGACACACACCAACACACATTACCTATATACAATTTCCTTGCAGAGACTGATAAATACCGCGAGTTGCTTAAGCTACTACAGACTAGTTTTACAAGCTACCAGTTACTTTGCATTTAATTGAAAGACATGAAACTGCAGCAAAGCTAAAAGCAATATAAACAAAACCCACAATATTAACAGAGAACAATCCCTAGAAATCATTTTTACTTCTTAGCCCGAAAGCAGACATTTGAGCGCTGTAAAATCCAATCATAGTTCGCGTCGTTGGACATAAAGCACGGAGGTGCAACGGTGATCAGGTGGGAAGAGTGTCCCCCACCATGATGTCCAAAGCGTCATGCCACATGTTGAACATGTCTACACAGCTGTTTCTCTGGCTGGGCTTTGCTCGTGAGAGAATCATGTGACCTTGTGAAAATCCATCTGGTCAGCTTCATGCAATGTGTTTGTGACAGCCAGAGTCAAATCAGAGAGGTCAGCGTAGAAGCTGCGATTATTCATCTGTTATAGTTATATCTGAACCGGTCGAGGTACCAAACAAACTGCTGAAACAGAGAGAAGATGGGTCCTCGATCACCACATGGGCAGGAACACATCGCTGAATGAAGGAAAGTTGCCTTGTGACTGCTGGATGTGTAAATAAGAAAACTCTTCGCTAACAAGTTCGCTACATATCAAGTGAAACGGTCCATGGTTGTCAGGATCAGAGGCCCCAATTTTAACGATTTGAAACACAGATTTGTGGTGATCTCTCCTTCCCACGTAAAGATTTAACTCGGATGTCTATTTTTACCACTAACTCATTCGAAAATAACGCCGGATTACTGCAGAGGAGTATCCGTGAGAGTGTTACGCTTTTAGCTAATGCAGTTCAGCCTGGAGAACGTGGTGGAAAGTGTGAATTCTTCTCCGTCTTTGGTGTCTGTTTGACTGCGTGGACATGGACCAAAGACACCTGAAAGGGCATTACCATTAACATCAATGTTACAGTTCAATTAGTGAATAGCTATTGTACCACCTTCCATACATCATTTTAACTGGGTCAGTATTTCATTTCACAACCAGCCCTCAGCGTGCTCAAGTCTTTGTAGTAGGAATGACGACCAACGTGAACCAGCACCTTGATTACGAGCAACGTGGATTTAATCGAAGGCAGCAGGTTTAAGAGCTGACAGCTTTCCACATCAGATTTACTGCAATTATAGTCATAACTGTTGGCGACGGAGGCCAAATACAGCTGCCAACAGCCCGTCATTCACTTTCAACAGCTTTTCCGTTCCACCGTTATGAACAATATTGTAACACATTGTACAATAATAGCTCAGACATTTGCATATTTCACCATCTGTCACGATGACTTTTCAGTGAAGGTAACTCATACTTCAGGGTGTACGACAGGTTGCAAGCACTTGTTTGGTTTCATTTTTCACCTGTGTGTCTCTGTGTGGCTGACCTGTATGATGCTGTACATTCACGAGGGCTCTTACACGAGAAAAGACTTTAGTGCAACAAACTATTTTCTTTAATCTGTCAAACAAAAATGTATCCGGAGAGATATTTAGTCAAATACTTGTGAGGTTTGATTGAACTGTAACTTTTTTAGAATTACGCAGTTTGACGTTAGACTGTTATTAAACTTATTTGTTCCTAAAAGTGCAAGTTCTCAGTTGGAAATGTACATGTTTTTACAAACGTTTCAGGTGCGGTTTGAATTTGAATTTGAATTATTGCACATATAAACTTAGCAGATGTCTTATAGTTTTCCGTCTCTTGTCTCTTTGTCTCCTCACTCCTTCGGTTTGCGAGTGTGCTCCCTGCTTCTCACTTTCTCAAGGGCAGCTAACACGGGGTCTGGCCGCCATGCTGGGTATCCCCACTTGCATTTAGAGACAAACGTGTTGCACTCCAAAGCTTTTCACACTTTACCACTTTGTCCAAGGTGAGAGAGGAAGAGAAAAGTTGAGAATTGAAGGAGGGCAATAACTGAAACGACATTTCCACAGTTGTTATCGGGTGAAAACCGTGTTTCTCCAAAATGTCTTCTGTCAAGAAAAGATCTCCTCAGACCAGATGTTGAGTTAAAACTATAAACCGTCGCCATCATCTCCCAGCTAATCTGTATGAGCATCTTCAGTGACATTGAAGCAGTCCCAGGTGACACTGCAGAGCAGACAGCAAGCGGACAGCGACCTGAGACTGCACCCACCTGTCACTCATAGCGGCCATGCCCCTGATTATGCATAACTTTAAATGGAATTGTAATTTAAAACAGGTGAGTTGTATAAAAATTCACCCCGAGTACAGTTGTCATGAGGGAAAAAAGCTACCGAGACCAAAACCGTATCCTGCACAAGTGACGTGTCTGCATAATGTTCTGCATGTTCAGACAAGGCTTTAGGTTTCAAACCAGGATCCTTCAGTTCGTTTTAGGTTAGTTACCTGATCAGACTGACTTAGGGCTTTACCAACAATCTGTTATGTGGCCACAATATTATCTGAGATAAATGCCAAAAGATTTTTCATTTTCTACTTGGCTTTCTTTCAGCTGTAATCACAGAAGTGCTAAAAGGATTTCAGAGAATCAGGGCCGAGCATAAAAACAACCACAACGGTAAGGTTGTTTGGAGGAATTGTACTGCATTTCATATGCAGAAAACCTCGTGCTGATTAATAACATAATGAACTGTTCATGTGCGCTTCTTTGAGAGACAACATGAAACACATTTCTGTTGAGTTTCACGAATATTTTTTCTTTGCTCTGAGCATTATATCAGTGTCAAAGATAAAGAGACATAAACTCTCTGCATTCTTAGATATCACGAAGTGGAAGTGAGGAAATGTGTTTTTGATGTAATGTATGTTGAATTTATTTGGGTGAATTAATACCTTTCGTAAACAGACAACTCAAACGGCTGCACAATGATCTCTCATTTTATTTGCGTGTTTTTATGCCTTCATGTCCACAATGTGAGTTCATATTCAGGGAATGTACGCAATGAAACCAAATGTGATCCCCTGAGTGCAGGTGTGATGCAGGCTTTGTGCCACTCTGATTGTTAATGAGCCCCTCCTGGTTAGTCAGGTACCAGCCCTGCAGCACGCTGGCTCTCAAGGACTGTCAGGAAACAGTATGCAACACCACACGTGGGCTGAGAAAAAAGTTCAAAAAATCCCTCTTGGCTAAAAACGCCTTCTGAATACATGTTTGATCAGAGAGCAGTAGCTGCACTATCTTCCCCCTCTTCTTTCTCCCATCAGTTTGTGTGAGAGCTCGTTAATGACGGAGGCCCTCATTAGCAGACACTCGTGCACCGTATACAAGAAAGACCACTGTGCTTTCCAACAGCAAAATCATTTATTAAAGCCTCATTAAACCAAGGTTCAAGCCTTATCTCAAATCTGATGATTCACCCATCCCTGCTGACTATTAGAAAATTAGGTAATCAGGTCAAGTAGTAAAATTAAACTTTAGACTTTTTCAACAAATGCACAGCAATGTACATGTTCAGTAGAGCTTTTTACCAGCATTTCATGACCGTCATCTGACGCCTTTTCAATTCCATTGTTTGAGATTGCCGGGGAAGTAGATGCATAAAAAGTTTTTTTCTGACATGCTGTGCACGCATTTCAGAAGAAACTTTGACATTTTAATAACTCCATAGAGAATATTTCCGAACACACTTAGTCCTCAGTAGGATTTCATTTGTAAGTAGAGGTCTGATCAGCTGACGGGCTTATTTGGAGCTTCTGTGGTTCATTGAAGGTGAGAGATTTGAAGCCTCAAAACCAGAGTGGAAAGCAATATCCTGAATAAGAGTTTGCCACCCTGCCTTCACTCATTCAGACAGGTTTTAAAACCAATGTTTTTCTTGCATTCTTGGATACATTGGAGCGTCGTCGTTCATCACGCCTCGCATTACTTTTCATTTTCTTCAGATGAATTGTTATTGGCTGGTTTTAATTTTCTGACAGCATATCTCATAAGCGCAATGGCATTCTGTCAACTGTCAAGTCTCTGGTATAGAGGTAATGCTAATCAAACACAGTTTAGAGTGATGGCATCAAAGCCTCCACATGACACCCCTCAGTATGCATTTCAGCCCTGTGAAAACACAAAGGGTCTGACTTTAACACTTCACTGCCTTAAGGCTAAGCTCTTGGTCGAGTTATGAATATGTGGATGTGCTTGTCTATGTGGGATCATTGTTATTTGCTTATTGTTTAACTCACTTGACCTTAACTATGTCCAGCTGCTGTTGAAACGGCATGGATGACCTATCAAAACTGCAACATGCCAACGAGTGGCAACCTCAACAGAGACCTAAACGTTTCTGTTTCAAATGCTGTTTTCATGCAGTTCTCAGTTTCACTCACTGATTGAAACTTCTTTGGAAGTGTGTGTGTGTGTGTGTGTGTGTGTGTGTGTGTGTGTGTGTGGTTGTGCTGGCAGGGGAGCTTTTGAAGGGTGGCTGAATGGTTGGCTGGAAAGCGACAGAGATACATGTAGATTTAATAGGCTACTGAGATGGATGGATGAACAGATGTTTAGCTCACTGCAGGGACGCACGATGGGTGGATTAATGGAGGGACAGAGAGATGGGTGTGTGATTGTTAAGTGACAGACGCATATGGTGTTGTCTTTGAGTTTATGCGTGAGTGAGAGAGACAGAGAGAGAGACAGAGAGAGAGACGTCAATACTGGGATCTTAACTATCCTCTGATAAATAACTTAATCAGAGTGAATTGAGTTAATGCCAGACATGAGTTGATTGTCTTTCAGCAGCCTTAACTCACTGCCAAAAACTCAAAGTTGCCATAGAGCTGATGACTCATAACGCTTTGGTTTTGCTGACTGGTCAGTCGAGATTGAGCCGTCGACAGTTGTAACAAGCAGTTGGCTCAAAATACAAAAATCGTTCAAAACGAGCCTATCCTCTAAAATCTCAGCGACCGCATCATCTGCAAACATTTGAATACTGTCGACAGTCCAAATGCCATTTCTGAACGCAG
>CALSBV010010237.1:48100-93744 GCA_943590825.1 Bovichtus diacanthus
TATTACATTTCTTCTGTTTCTACTGTCTCTCAGAAGAGCGACAAAGAGAAATGAAATGTCATGTTCCGGCTTCACAGGAAAAAAATTAATTGGCAGCACCAGGTAACGAAAACACAGCATTTTACCAACCTGACATCCAAATCACTCAGTAAAATGTTTCTATTGAACCGTTATCTTTTTATTTGTCTCTTACTGACTTTAATTTGGGACAGTATGGTGAATTTACTGTATCTCATTTTCATTCATGCTGCTTTCTGTCACAGGCATTTCAATTGACAGGATGGTCTTAAGAATAAAAGATTGTCTTCTGCAGGCCTACTTATAAAACAAACAATGTCATTCAGTGTGTGTATTTGCACATGAATACATATTTCCAATATTGTGAGTCTGCACACACAGCCTCCCGCTCATTCACATCTTCTTTAATATGCTAGATACGCGGACAATTAAAGCCGAATGATTTATACTTCCCCCACCACATCCTCTTGAACATGCAGTGCTATTAGATGGTTGCATGTCAGATTGTATTGGCATGCAATGCCAAGCAAGTGCATCTTAAGTTCAACCATCATATCATATTACTCTACAGGGAAAGAACATTTGTGATCATAAATCTGCAGCATTTCCTACAATCTGCTTTGATAGGTTTTTTTTTTCTTTCCATTTATATCCAGGGAGTTTGCTGGCCTTTTTTCTCAGAACCGCTGTCTCTCTTTAATATCTTTTCAGACACATATGTTAAGCTGTCCAGTCCAGTTCTCAGCCTGTACCTCCTCCCAGGCAGGTTTTACCAGCTGATCTTCTATTTTTTTGCAGCCGCCATATTTTGAAGCCTCATTGTCATCCTCAAGATTGATATTTTTGGAGACCGAAGTGCATTCTTCTGTGGCTATAAGAGGTTATTGACACACACAGCTGCACTACAATATGATATTCTATACCGCAGAGGGAAAACCAGGGTAGTGTGTGTTCCTTTGAACAATCAGATTTGCGCTCCTAAAAGAGACGGCTGACATCAGCGATAAGCCAAGCTACGCGTGACGAGGTATGTGGCTACAGCAGGGAACAGAAGCAGATCAGAGAGCGATGACGGGATAGAAGAAGGGATGGTGAGAGAGATTAAGTACATAAGAGAGTCTTCAAAAGAAAAAGGCTTCAATAGTTTTTTGTAGTCACACAAATATGCATTGATGCATAGAAAATCAATAAGCACACAAAGAAACGAAGGCCCAGAGACATCCCTTCCAGTTGGTAATTGGCCAGTAAGACGGTGATGAGCACTTGTACTGGAGGAGGTTTTGTCCTCATTAGCCTGATAGCCAAAATCAAACAGGCACTTTACTCGTGTGCCAGGCTCCCAAAAATGTCTGAAAGCTGAATATGTAAATAAGATAAAGCAACAGAGGAGAGGAAGCAGAGGAAGCAGAGGAGGCAGCGAGCCCCTCACAAAGCGTGCTGAGATCACGTTTGACCTATGGTGGCGTGATGGTGTTCCCTTTGAAGGCCCTCGAGAAAACATTGGTGGAATGACAGTTGTTACCTCGTTTCCAGTGAAGAGCCAGATGCTAACTCTTGATTGTTGTCATTTCTGTGAGTCATATACTCAGTTTTTCTACCGTAATTGTATATCTAAGCTAATCTGCTTTTAAAGATGTTTTGCAGTCTCTTCTTTTATGTAAATCAGTGAATGAAATTTGAAAAGCGATTAATTTAGTAATTTATAAAACTGCTGCATATAAAGTAAACATATTACAATGAAATTAAGTCATACAACTGCACATTTGTGATGACATGGATGCAGCAGACACAGACAGGAGGAGGATTTGGTTTGTGTCACACTGATGTCCTGTTGGTGCACAGCTTCTCAGACACCTGGACGAGTGTGTGAGAGAGTCGAGGACGGCAGGAAAACCCCTCATCCACACATTTTAAGATGTTCTCATGCACTTTCCACAAGGATATTATTAAGAACAAAATGTTTCGTCGTCCACCTGCAAAAGTTTTGGATCACTAAAAAAAATGCAGATTTTTGAAAACTCCAAGTTCTGTGTATCTATGTTTACATGTAAAACGGAGAGTTTGGGAAAAGATTACATCATCACCTGAATTTGCACTTGCCCGTTGTTTGTAATGAGCATGCACCAGAAACAACATCAACAAGGGCGGACTACCGACAAGCAGCAACTCCACCTCTTCGTACACACAGACATATTACTCACATTTAGCTTTTGGTTTGGCCATGATGCCAGGTGTTAAATAAATAAATAAAGGAAAAGCAAAAGGTATCAAGACCTATGAATGAGTAGTTAGCTACTAATGTTTGTGTTTCTACAGCCAGAGGAAAACAAACCTCACTGTTCTAATATAGTCAGAGGTTGTAAAAATATTGATAATAGGATATTTCACTTGCTTCCAGGAAGCTATCTTGTTCTCCCCCCTTGTTATAGATGCATTGGCTCTCATAGCAAGCTTAATTTTAATTCATTCGCCCGTCAATTTCTAAACTGCTTATCCTGGAACACATTTTTGCCAATAGAACAATCATGAAAACCTTCAGCTTCAGTAAGAAACCTAGAATCAGGAAAGATGACTCTTTTGATGATTCATTTAGGTATTATTGCTGTAAACAGAAATAAGCAGAACTGAGCCACATGTGACGCAAAAGAAAATGTCAAGACACCAGGCACTAACTGGATAATATGTTGCATGGATATGGGTCAAAGAGATTTTAGCTTTATTGGCAGGTCGATTATTGTCGTTGAAAAGTTGTACCTGGTATATCAGACGGGTGGAAAGATGGAGGGAGAGAGTAAAGAACCAGGGGAGAAAGATGGAGGGAGAGAGTAAAGAACCAGGGGAGAAAGATGGAGGGAGAGAGTAAAGAACTGGGGGAAAGATGGAGGTAGAGAGTAAAGAACCGGGGGAAAGATGGAGGGAGAGAGTAAAGAACCGGGGGAAAGATGGAGGGAGAGGGTAAAGAACCAGGGGAAAGATGGAGAGAGAGAGTAAAGAATCAGAGGAGAAAGATGGAGGGAGAGAGTAAAGAATCAGAGGAGAAAGATGGAGGGAGAGAGTAAAGAATCAGAGGAGAAAGATGGAGGGAGAGAGTAAAGAACCGGGGGAAAGATGGCTCTATTGCTGTTTATTAGTCATGGCCTGTCTTCCTTGAATCTTGTCATCCAGTGTCTTGGGGAGACCAGAAGTGTTCTCCGCGTCTGCCATCTCTTTCTTTACAGTCCCAAATCCATCCACTGCATTTGACATCGAACCTCAAACTCTGTCACCGCAACTCGTTTGTCTTGCCCAATAATGAGACGGTGAAGGGACGCACCGTCACAGCCCAGAGCTTCAGACCTTGGAGGGAGCGTTCCCATCGGTCCCTCTTTCTTCTGTCGTCTTCATTACAACAGAAACCATCTTTCTGTCTTGTCTTTTTTCCAAGTGTATGTCATGTTCACCTTAATCAGATTTACAGTTAAACAAGAGCTGCAGAAGGGCAAAATGATGGCCAAGTTGGTTCTGGCAATTTCCATGAAAAGGTTAACCAATCAAACAGCTTTTTGCTGCATCATCCTGTGTGATTACCTCTTCTCTCTCATTTGTCTTCTCTCTCTGGGAAGGTAAGCTTTACCCTTGCCTCTTTCTTTTTTATCAACCTTATTTATGGTACATCTTGTTGTATCACCGGCTACCCAAAGCTATTTAATATCTTATTCCTCTCTATCACCTGCCATCAAGCTCTTTTAGAGTATTACTCTCCTTTCCTCCTCTTTCAATGTCATTGTCTTTCTCCGAAAATAATCTTGTGCACTCGTTGTGCTTCTCTTTTTAAGTGTCATCTTTTACCGGACGTTTTTTGTCTGGAGCCATTTGATTACTTGTCTCCACCACTTGCTATGTAACGGCCTCTTTCTCTTAATATTCTTGGTCCTCTCTCGCTATTTTTCTATTAGTTTGGTGTGACAGATATGGCCCTGGTTAGTGGAGCGTTCAGAAGTCAATCTCGATCTGCTGAAGGGAGGCCACACCCCTGGGCATTCGTAGGAAGGTGGACGAGGGGTCGTTTGTTATAGACGAAGCCGTTCAATCTCGGATGTCTTGCAAGGAGAGCACAGCTGAACCGAATCACAAAAAACATTCTCTGTGGCAGACATGATTTAACATTCAAAGTTAAAAAAAACAAAAAACAGTCTTAGAATTCACAATTTGCAAATACACAAAGATTATTCCATAAGTCTATGGCTCTGTATCGATCATTGGAGTGAATTAGATGATGGACAAGGATCATAACGTCACCATTAAATGATTACTTTTTACATTGAAGTGAACGTTGCTCATGTGACTGAATAAATAAACTTCTGTAAATAAAGTGTGTGTGTGTGTGTGTGTGTGTGTGTGTGCTACAATCTACAGTTGTATGGTATGAAACCAACAATTAGTGAAGGCTCCTGTTTGAATCACTTTTGGAACATTTTATGGCTTTTATTGGATCGCCAACATTCGAGAGGGCACAAGCACTGAAGTGAGAGAGGGAAAGTAGGTGACACGCAGCGAAGGCCCTCGGACTTGGAGGTGTTGCGGTTCCCTAACCCATGAGCCTTTAGGGCAACAGCAGTATTAATCTGTTCTGACCAAGATACATGGCTATCCAGCAATGATCCAAGCAGTGTCTAACTCCTCACCAGCTGAGTACACTCTGTGGAGTTAGGAGTTTTGCTTCTGTGGTTTTTGAAGAAAATCAAATCCAAGGTATTAACATAATTCCATTGTTGGATAGAGACATAATTGTTAAATGTATTGAAAGTGTTAGCAGCACAATAAATGATGGTTTCATCTGCATATAAAGTTATCCAGATGTTCTTAATGGAAAAAAGGTGATTTGTAAGAGACAATTGAATAGAGAAGTGGCCCCAGACAACCTCCAGAGACAAGGCAGCAGGTAGCTCACATTAATATGCGTCGTCAGTGTAGAGGCTGTTTGCCGCCAGTGTGAACAAAGCCTCAGAGATCTTCTTTCGAGCTTCTCACATTCACATTCAAGAACCACAGCTGTATTTTAGATGGATCAATACGGCGACCACTTATGGTGTCAGTTCTTTCCTTTTAGGCATTTAATGCAGTCTGGAAAATCACAATATGCTGTGATGGACTCTCCTCATCTTGGTGTAGAAAAGACAGCCACTGCCTCTCGTTAGCTTTTATGAAGTGGGGATCTGCCACCGATGCACACTTCCACGTGCATGGCACAGTATGACTGGATTGTTTACACCTTTTTAATTTGGCTCATTTAGGCAGCTGGGAACACATCTATCTTGATCACTGGTCAATCAACTGCTGTGTCCTGCCTAAGGTTTTGTTTTTGTAAGGAGATGTTAATATCCGAAAGCCGGAGGTTGCATGTGCTCGAACAAAATGAACGTCTGGGCTGATGCTTATTTTACTCAAATCAACAACAGAGCACCACCTCAAGGAATATTACAGCGTTAAGGTGACCTGCTCAAGTCAAAGGGAAACGTAGATCAGGCTTGTTCTGATTCTGTTCAGCACCTGAGAGTATTATGTCAGAATATTGTGTTACCAAAACTGCACCCCAATGACACGTGTGTATTATGTGACTATTGTTTATGAAGCTTACTTGCAGTTGGGCAGTGTGAAGTAATCAGATCAAATACAGAAATGTGACAGGGCTGAAGATCGCACACATTGAAAACCAGAACCCTTTCTCTTTGACGCTGCGTCTCAATGAACAGTTTCCGTCCTGCAAGTCGTAAGTTTGCAAAAATATATAGACTTTGCTATCAAAATTCCATAGCACAGAACTCAAACTAACAAAAAGTTGCTCGGTGCATGTCAGCTCCACAACGCCACTGTCTATCTTTTGTCTTTATTCATTGATGGGACTTAGTTGTGATTTCGATGCCTGCTAATGAGCATCATTTGAGCTGCTGTCTGCTTATCGCTCTGAGAATATTCATTACACCGGCATAAATATTCAACATTGTCCTCTATCCTAGGAGCGCCTGGATTATTGATAGGCTGCTTATTGGGTTTTCTCTTTCTAGTGTGACAGCTTCATAACAGCCTTACCTGAGCTCTCTGACAGAGGGAGGAAAAAAACATCAAAGTGATTCAGTTTACTCCGTGTGTGATAATGTATGCAGCAGGAAGTGGAGTCTGTGCAGAGTGTGTCCCGTCACCAAAGGTCCCGCGTCCTGTCCCCTTTACAGCCAACACACTCCCAGCGACAGCCAGTGATCCTAGGGAGTTAGGGAGGGAACCATGGCTTTGTTTCTAGATGCTTTGCCTCTGTAAAATAACTCGCCCTGAACTACATTTGATTTCATTTTAGCCCTGCTTTTGGTTGTGTAATTGATCCCCCCCCCGAGGAGACATTTTTGCAGCAGTATTTAGCTCGCAAAATAAATTATGAACCAGTCGAGTGAAATGCCCTTTACACAGTCTAATGATCGTTTATGAATATATGAATTACCCTTATTCACTGTCGCTATGAATGAATTTCGGAGTATTGTCCACCTGTTTGCCTCGGGGAGCGTCTTCACGCGAGCCATTTGCTCGTACTTTCAGTAGCTGGGTGACTTTGAAGATTTCATGCTAGCTGGATTAGATTTTAAACCTGTGACTTCCATCTATGATTCACTTTCAGAGCTCGAGGGCATATGAGTACGTGTGAGTGTGAGTGTGTGTGTGTGTGTGTGTGAGAATTGGTGTGTGCATCCATGTGTGTGTAACTAATACCTGTGTTCGCCCATGTGCGTGCATGTGTGTGTAAATATTTTCTGTGTTGATGTGAACGTAAACAAGATCATCTGTCACGCAGCTAACGCCACATTATGCAGCGCACACGAGCAGAGAATCATTGCCATAGTAATGATGGTGTTTGGTGTGATAGTTTGGCTTTTGTATAAGTGACTTCCTCTGAGAATTCAGACGATACACTCACCAGACAGTCTCATCTCTGCCAAACACACAATCTGAGATTGCTATTTGTCCATAACACTGGAAAGCAAGTTTGTCTCTTAACATTGTAAGTATATACTATAGAAAAGACATGCCTCGGACACATAAACAACAACAGACACGCAGATTTGACAGGCGCACACATCTTGGAGCAATAGTGTGTGACTACATCTGAAGGAATCTAACATTTTCAGATCATGCTTTGCAGGGAGGGGTGGATATAAATATACAGTAGATGGATGCTCTAATGTTCCATCATGGGGTTTACTCTCTTGGATCGTCCCAATTTCAAAGTAAAAGAGAAAATGATCCAGTTTGAGGGCTGTTTAAGAGTACCCTCCTCGACACTGGAGAGCAGCTCAAACATATGTGGCTTTACTGAGCGTGTTCACAATTTCTTCCCAGTTTTGACGAGCTGAGAAGAATAAACTTCTCTTTGTTTTCATCGTAATGAAGGCATATGATATCCAAGGCAACTGTTTTTATCTCAGTTTTTGAAAAACAACGCATTTCAATGGCACTGAGGCATAGAGCAAATGTTCAGTGAGATAAGTTTATTGTTGGTTGCCATTCGCTTTATTGTTGAAAATGGTAAGATAAAGAAAAAATAATGGCAAATTTATTGTTAAAGTGCCACCCCAGGAAACCACAGGGAAAGCACATTTATAATTTAAATATGAGAAGCAATCAATACTCTCTCACAGAATATTGCACACTTAACAGATTGGATTCTATTCACTGTAACATGCAGCCAGATTTAGTGGAAACGTAACTGATTATGAATGATGCAGATGCATAGACAGTGTTAAAGGTGGTCTGTGATGCTGTTTTTATTTGGAATGCAGTTGCAACATGTTTCAGTCTAGTTGGAGTTACAGAAATGAAATGACTGACACTTGTGTAGCAGCTCTTTGAAATTCTCCCGCCGATGATCACCGGTCATAACAAACACTCACGTATGGTTGTGGTTGTGCTGGATTTCAACTAAAAGGCTCAAGTATTTGAAACAAAACCAAGACGGAGTTGGGAGAAACGTGTGTGAATTGTAAGAAAACGACATCGGCAGAGTCCTTGGCCAGTTTGTCACATTGTGCCGCCTACTCAACCCTCAGCACTGATATTTCCAGTAATCAGATGTGTAGTGAAAAACTTCCCCCAGTGTTCTGACATTTCCACGGCTGGTTTATACAGAGAAACCGCACCTGAGGCAATCCATGCTGCAGCCCCTCAGCCGGCCTCTTCTACACTATAAACTCGCGACCTACGCACACTCTCATGCACACGTCCTTGACCTCTTGACGCAAAGAAATTTACATACAAATCCACAAATACACATGGCATTTTATTGCATAAAACACACACTGACGTATGCAAAATAGGCATAATCAAGCACAAATCCTGCATAATCTGTTGTCCTCCTATTATGCATATTCATGCATATTCAGAAATGCAGTTATGTAGGCATCTTCCCTTTTTAAAAATAAATAATAAATATATTTATTTATTAAAAAAAAAATATATATATATCTACATATGTGTTGCTATTAAACAATAACAATCATTTTGCAAAGATGACCAACTTGATGAAATGACTCTGAAACCAGTAAGTCTTGTGTAGGATATTTCTTTTAGGATATATATAGGACAGATAATTCCCAAGTCTCATGAATAATGATACAATTGGCTTGTAAACAAGCGGAATAACATTTGACAGGATGAAAACAATATTCAAAGCCTAAGTAATAATTTGGGGCGGTTGTCATTGGAGGTCCTGAATTCAACACAGTTAAGTTAAACTAACTGCAGATACTGCAGCTGGAATTACTGGGTGTAGTTTACATTCTTGGTACCATTAACTAAAACACTGCACAAAATAAAATCACTACATTTGAATGTTTCTCCTCATCAAATGTTTAGATTCATGGGTCGAGTTTCTATTTCTGCACAAAATTCCCATTATGCATGCAGATTGAAAATAGAAAGATACAAAGGAGTGTGTTCTGTGTTCACTGCTGACACGCTTGCAGTTTAAGAAGAAAGACGACAGACTTTTTAGTCTCTATTTTGGCATATAATTATCCAACCAAGCCAATGAACATTTGCCAAAATGACGAGCCATTTTCCCTGGAAACTGTTGTTATTGTGTCCTTGTGACTATTGATTGACACAAATTATTGAAATTGTAACATTTCAATTTCCTGGCAGGTTTGTAATCTCTCCTCAACTTGTCAGAATTCCAGTTCAAGTATGTTTTGGTGCATATGTCAGTACGGAGACGACAGCATATGCATTGACATTTTCTGTTGGCAGGAACACACAGAACACACACGCACACACACGCACACACACGCACACACTGCACATATATGGTCGGATAAACGGGCACAGAATGTGAGCAGGGAACAAGCACATACACATTTGCCTTGACCCCCCCCCCCCTCCCTGTGTCTGTGTGTGGACATATTCATGACGACCATGTAAGTAATGCAAATCAGTGTTGATGGTGCTGTTCACACATGACTTAGAGATAAATCTCCAAACACACACACTTGTGCAGATCCACACACACATACACAAAATATTCAAACACTTCTTTGTTCATCTGAAATACATTGGCTCAAATACACGCAGAGATGCACTCTGATAAACACGTACAAACATATGTTTTTATTCAGACATCGGTCTCACTCATTATCTGCTCATTTCACTACGATATGCAGAGAGTCGCATTGTTTTTCAGCTGAGTTTGAATGTAGAAACCTCACACGTGTGTCCTGTGTGGCTTAAGAGGTTTAGCACAAGTTTGTTGAGCTATTTTGGCAAAAGATGAGTTCCAAAGTTTTCACCACATTTCTGTTCTTTAGATTAAGATCGTAATCAACCATTTTTATCATCAGTCAAACCCACTTCATTTTTGTGTTTTTTTAGCCAGCTGTGAGACAGGATAATTAGGGATGTCCTGATTAAAATTTGTGTCTCTTATTCTCATCTGAGTCATAAATATTGAATATAGTTTTCTAATATAGGATGGTTTTAAAAAAGAAAAACGTCATCAGATTATGCAACCGTCTAATTTATCTCAAAGTAGGCCTACTTTACTACTTTGAGATCAGTAAAGCATGTGCACGTGTTGGATGATATGTGTGATGCAGTCGAGCTGTTCAGCTGTGTCAGTTCTTCACCTGCTATCAAGAGAATGGAAAAGTCTCTAGACCCCGATTAAGGTCAAAAGCCGAAACGCTTTGGTCTTAGAATAAAGTTATTCTATATACAACAAGTGTTCTATTTAGAGAGGAGTGTCTGGATCTATTGTGACAAGAAGGTTTGGACATGGACACTCAAATTACTGAAGGTTTCAATGGGCAGCTCTGGTGTGTGTGGTCCACCTCAGAAAGGCTTTAACGGGAAAGGAATTACTCTTTTAAAGCCAAAGTGGCTCCGCTCACTTTCACAGTCAGTGAGGATCATTATTTTTCCAACCACTTGCCTTTGGTTATTATTTCGGGCTCTTTAATTGTTCACTCACATTCCTTTGCTGTACAATAGCAAGGTACGCCAGTAATCGCATGTGTGAAAACTTTCAGTGGTGGTCTAACATGTAATTGAAACAGCATAGTGCTGCAGACAGAGCTTCACACTTTACGGACCAGAATTAGCGTTGCAGACTCAGAGTCAGGCTCAATTACAGACGATCTCCCTGGTTTCATTGGTAAAACAGGATGAAACAATTATTGAGTTTTAAAAAGAAAAAACTGCAAGACCAATCCAAATGGTACTTTCGTGTAACACAGCGAGAACATTTTAGAACATTGAAAATATTGAAGGCTTTTTGTTTCACGAAGGAGGAGAATGGAGGCGAGCAGCATTTAGATCCCTAGACGATGTCGACCACACCAGGTGTGACACCAGGACGTATGTAAAGGATGTGAGGCCTCTTGCAGGTTCTCAGCAACAACGTTGTGATTAGGAATCTCCAGACGATCGGTAGGCGGAGATCTCCCATCGAGCCTATTAGCAAAGTAACCTATTATTCTGGTGCACCTGGAGGTATGTGGGGAAAAGCTCATTTACTTCTCTAACTGACTACTTTTGAGTTATAAAAATATCAACTTTTAAAGCCATTGAATTAGACTCTAAAGTCTTTAAAATAAACATGTAATACGTTTAGACAGGGGTAAATTAGATATTTTGTATCCCAATTCTACAATTCTATTCAGGGTTTTGTGGGACATTCATGGTTTACACACACTTATTTGCAGGCAGACAAAACACACATTCAGTCATTTAAAATACTCGCACTCAGCCAAGGGTATGCCGGTGTATATCTTGCATACACAAATACAATTAGACACAGAATATATTCATTTGCTGTACATATTCACATACCGCTTTATTTGTTGGTGTCTTACTTGAGTGAACTGGTTTATTTTACTGGGCTTCAGTACAAAACAAACCTCGGAGGGAGAGAGCAGGCAGAGACGAATTAGACAAGAGGAAAGAGGATTATTACATGGGGAAGATTAATACATGGGAAGCAGAGACGGAAATAATCAGTTGAAGCATTGTTGGTCAGACGTCAAGAACGAATATAGAAAGAAAGTAATAAATGCAAGAGATGTGGGGAAAAAACCCAAAGGTAAAAGTAGTGGAGGTGTCAGGGTCACTGTCATCTCTCTCTGTCTATCATTCCCTCCTCAAACGCTGTCTGAAGTCCTTCTCCTTTTAGAGACAGCTCATCATGGTTAAGCCTGACACCTTTCAGACCACAGAAACCTTGCGTGCATGTGTTTGTGCATCAGAAAGCATGACTTTATTAAATATACATTCTAGGCAACACTACCAAAAAAGGCAAAATAGATTTTTTCTCTTCCACACATGGGGAGTCCACGTACACTATCCATAAATATACCTTCCAAAAACCTTTTACATGTCCACCCACACAGAAAACAAACCAATCAAACACCATCAGTCAATCAGAAGCTCAGAGACAACTGTTTATCAGGCCAAGGACCCCCAAAAAAAAAAAAAATAATAATAATTTTTGATTAAAAAAAAAAAAATTACCACCATTTTCATAAAAACTTTCGATCATCGAAAAATGACCTCAATATTAAAAAAAACTTTAGATTTTGAAAAATGTATCTAAGGTTTCAAAAAATTCTTCAACTTTCAAGAACATTTTTGATTTTCAAAAAATTACCACAATTTTCATAAAATCCTTCGATTATCGATAAATGACCTCAATTTCAATTTCAAAAAATTATCTCAATTTTAAAAATATCTTTCAATTTTGAAAAAAATTACCTTAACTTTCAAAAAACCTTTGATTTTCAAAAATATTACCTTAATTTTAAAAATAATTAATTATAATAATGATACATTTTGAAAAAAATACATAAAGCAGTGGTCTTTTAAAATGTTTTACTTTTTTTTCCAACCTATTTTTTTGCCCTACAAATGTTGAACCTGAACCTGAAATATGAACCTGCATATGAATTGAATAGCTTAGTATTGAACGCACAATAACAGGGTAGCTATGTTTATATATGGCACTAGGTCCAGTTTAATATAAAACACAATGTTATACAATATATATAGTAGGCGGTCCCTGCTCCATCTCTCCATCAGTTTGGGGGTCTTTGGCCTGAAAAACGTTGAAGACCCCTGCCATAGAGGGATGAAAGGAAAAAGAGAAGAGAAGGCACAGTGAATCACAGGGTCAACATGTGGAGGAGAGAGGGAGGAGGGAGGAGGAGTGAAAAAAGAAGGACGGGGGAGAGATTCACCTAAATTGAGGATGAGATGATGAAAAAAAAAATGTTTTTTTTAAAGGCTTTAAGGAATCAAAGAAAAAGAAGATGAGAAAAAGAAGTCGTGAATTGTGAGACTAAGATGCTGACAGGGGGGTAATTATGGAAGCTGGAGAGGAGTGAAGAAAAAAAGAAAAAAGGAGGAGAAGTCTTCAGGCCAAGATGAAGGATGCTGCAGAAAACTTAAAAAAAAAATGGAAAAGGAGGAGCAGTGACTCTTGAGGGCAAGAGGAAGAACAGTGGAGTGTTCATGGAAAAATAAAGAGGAATTAAGAAGAGAAAATAACTATAGTCAATAACCATTCATTGTGCAACGACTGAGCATGCAATGTGGGAAAAAACCTTACAGGAAGTTAGGGAGCGTCTAGGATTTTGGGAAATTGAGTCCAACAGCTCAATCTCCACACTGTGAGGATCCCAACATCCCCCCCGAGATGGTCACAAGGTCTGGTTTCCTGTCACTGACCTAAAGGGCAAATCACAGGTCCTTAAAAACAACGTGATAGTTGAACAGTTCACAGAACAGTAAGTTGTACAGTCCATAGTCCAAAGAAAGAGCTCCTTTGTCAGTCCATTCAAGTTTGAAACCTCTGGACAGTTTACACTACCTAGCTTGGCTGAGCAAGAACAGTCATACAGTTACAAAAACAGACGGACCAGTGTTTGTCAGTTATTTCAGTCATAATGCTCGTCCTATGCTCGTGTTTTGATCTGGTGATCTCACTGACAAGATAGTACAAAAGGAGTTGGTCCAAATGCACTTGTGAAACTGAACAGTGGTGTCTGAGTCCGATCAGACTGTTGTTTTATTAATTAATAGTAAGAAGTCCTGTTTCTTACTGCTGTGACTAAAACAATTCAATCCAAATTTGTCTATGTAACTGCAAGAAAAAGTTATAGTACGCTGAGTAAAGCATGTACTTTACGGTCAGCACAGGGTGGACTGTGTTGTTAGTTTCACTCGTGGCTCAGGGCTGCAGAGAGGCAATCAGAGGGGCTGTAGGTCTGATAGATTATGGCCATGCTGAGCTGTGCTCAGTGAAGCTGTGGTCATCTAATCTCAACGTGTATATTGGCTGGTCATGCCAATTCCGGGCCACAATTTCTGAGCACGGCTTGCGACAATTTCTTTTGTGGGGACGCTTGTCTCGACGCAGCCGGTGGACATGGCGGGTTGTGCTCAGTGTCCTTATGCCGTCTTTTATCACCCCCCTTTGGGTCGTGGTGCTCCCTTGAGGCAGGGTTTTCCACTTTGCTTTGGACGTGACAACAGTTTACCAAACAATCTGTAATTTTTCTGATCTCATGCAGTGAGAGGTTAGCATTATGCAGCTTGAGTATAAAGTAAATGCGTACGCATGGGTGAAGTTTCTGCATGTACAGGGACTTAAAGATGGAGTTTTCTTCCAAGCCTGGTGCATTATTGCCTTGGAAGTACGTTTCAAACGTTGGTAGTAATCTCTGGGATGCTTGATTTGTCCCTCACAAATTTAACTTTCTTCCTCTGGGTTGCATGGGGAAAGTCAATTAGATTGTGATCTAATTCCCTAAAATAATCATGAATGAATGAAATGGTCAATATCTTTAGCTATAAACTCTATAAGCACTTCAAGGCGGAGAAACTGTGAATTGAGCTGAAAGCTACTGAACCTCACATTGCAGCTCTTACTCTTGCTAAATTATTGTTTGTTAAAAATGTATTCCAATACCTACTAGTGTCATGTTTCATCATGCATTGACAGATTTACGCGCGCTCATATTCAGCTTCCTGTTTTTGTTTTTTGTTTTTTTTGCTGCCCGTCCTTTGTTTCATCCCTTTCATTAGCACTATTCAAACAAAAATAGTCTCATATTGCCTGCAGCTTTAATTGTTTTGGCTTCAAAAACCGCTCTCAAAGCCAGTGTCTGTTAGCTTTACAAGTTTAAATTTGGCTTCCTGAAACCTGAAGATGCTCTGCTTGTCTGGCTCTCTCTGCACCTTCCTCTCCTGCAGTCACTTTCCCAATTAATTTAAGTTTAGTTCAAAGCTGCAACGCTGGCAGGAGATAAAAAATAGAGGGTGTTGAAAAAGTTGGAATCAGTAAAACAGCAGCGCATGATGATTCTCTTTTCAAAGAGTTCAGTGTGACCTCATATCATCACATGTGGGAGGTGCTTAGTTCAGCTGTATATGCACATCACATGTCAATCATTGCTACACGATCTCTATCATTTTACAAGTCCTTCAGGCCTAGTGCACTCTATTTATAATACATTTTCCAATACAACTAAAAGAATGAAAATGAGTTGTTATAATAATTTGCAAGAGAGGTCTGCACCCTGATTAATAAGGTGCACGTTTACAGAACTTAACAACAAAACAATTAAGATGAGTCATAGGACAAGGTCTGAAGGGATCATGAAAGCAGATGGGCTTAGCAAAGGGTGACAAGAAATCATCTGAATGTGTTCAGTTTAATAGACACCCAGTGCATCTGGTATTCAAAGAATGATCGGCACAGCGTACATTATCCCTGATCTAATCAGAGGAACCTATTTTAGAAAGGTCAAACGGGTCAACCCGGACACTGATGGTCACGTTTTTAATGAGCGATTAAGAGTGATCATTTCTAACAAATGAAGAAACATATGAACACAGTATCACATGATCTGCCTGAAGAGATTCTATCATGTTGCTTTTTATTACGGATGTGACCGTCTGGTTGCAGAATGTTGGAATAAAACAATCCTTCATGGCACAGCTCTGTGTTTCTCATTTCATGTGAATCAGATCCATTTCTGATATCTAAAAGAACATCTCATTGACTACTTGCCGACATAAAGTCCGACATTCTACCTCCCTTCAGATCTTGCTGATAACATTCTTTGGAAGTGTGAGGGCATTTCTGCGCTCCGTTATCTAAACAAAATAAAATAAAAGACACAGCATTTAAAAGTGCATCAGCGGGAAAAACCTCAAATGCAGCAAAAGATCATGGCTGTTCACCAACGAGGGACACGGAGCAGAAGTCTTTGGAATTAGTTCTCTGAAAGTATGCCAAAAACCCTCACCGTACAATTGGGATATGGTCCAACTCTGAACGAGAAACATAGTATTTGAATGCTGACAATCGCCTTCAAACACCTCGTGCACATTGGATAGTGGGATGTACCCGACGTGCAAACGTTTTCCCTTCAAACACAAACGCTGTTGGATTGTTTCGGTCAGAATTTCACTAGCTGCAAAGAGACAGCCTGGCATCCATAATTCTGTTTGTGCTGTTGCAGATGGGAATCTGATGGAAAACTGCATCTAAGTAGAAGCTGCCAATGTCCTCAATATACCAATAAACGCACTCCTCGAAACGTCGGCGCTCAGAGCACAGCTTCTGCCTGACGCACTCACTCAGGCTCATTCCACTGCTGGTCTTTTTTACTTCTATTTGTGGAGGTCATGTTGAGTTTCCGCCTCACTAGTCCTCAGCTGATTTGGTTCTTTTGTCTGTCTTCATCTGTGTCTGTTTATTCCTCTCTGTTTACATTTCCCTTCACATGAATACAGCTACATGCATTTAAAGGCAATTGCAATTCTTACTCAATTGCAGTTTGACTTGGAGTTTGTATTATTGAGCGTAGGGTGAGGTGTGAGTGCAGAAGAATGTAATATACGCAGGAACTAGGGGCTCCTGTAGTTTCTGTTTAGACCAGCACACCAGCAATGGTGAGGCATGAAGTGAAGTGAAGTGGTGTGAAGTGGTGTGAAGCGTGTGGCCATGCTGCCCTGCTGCCGCCGATGCCCCTGAAAAGCAGTGCGTGTTTCTCCGAACTCTCTTCTTGGCACTTCTCTCTTCTCAGCTCTGTGACCTTGATGTCCGTCTCTTGTTATTGATAGCTCATCGTTCTTTGTGAGCTTGTCTTGATTCAGTTTGCTCATAGAGCACATTGTGATGAGGCAAGAACCAAAATAATATATATGTGCAGACCACATGAAATAATATAGAAAATAAGCATAAATGTACCTCTATTTAGATTCAAAACAAAGGACTGCATTAGAGTAAAAGGGTCAGAAGATCTAAGAAGCCCAAACAGTCACTTCAGCATTGTTTGATAAACCCTTGTAGTATTTCTCATAGGGAGTCCATTCATAAGTGAGGGTCAGGTAACACAGGCCAGTAGAAGGGAGACACTCCTCCGTTGGCACCAGAGGAGTCCTGTGAATTACTACGTCCTTCATAAAGAGAGCTACAAAAACCCACCAGGTCCCTTCATTTTCAGGAGACACTACATGGGAACAGCTTCTTCTTACTAGTATTTGTTTATTTGTCTAATTGTACAGCTGAGTCAAAGATGACAGATATATTTGTATGTGTGTATAACAGTGGAGACGAGGACCTAATGAGGAAATGTATCTCTCATTTAGTTGAAAAACTTATATTTTCTAAACCATTTAAAATCGTCAATCACCTCGTAGCAAAGGCAGGGTTATGACTTTTTAAAAAAAATTAGTACAAAGCAGGAGTATATTTATAGAGATAGGAAGAAAAAAAAAAAAAGCTTAAAAATCACCCACCTTAAAACCTCCACTTCTTCTATATAAAGCCTCCTCCTCGCCTCGTAATTCATCTCAGACAGATGCAGTCTTGTGAAGAATGATGTGTTTGCATTTGTCGCTGCCACACGTTTAGCAGGACAAGACAAAACACCTCAGTCTGTTTAAATGCAATTACAGTGACTGATGATTCTCCGCCTGCACCCCATTGTGTCTCTGTGTGTGCATCAGTGTCTGCCAGTACATCTACACCTGCCCATGACTCCACTCTCCATGCACATGGAGTCAAAGTCTACACCTTATTGTGTGTGTGTGTGTGTACCCACGGATTTTATGCATGTGCCCGATTTTACGCGTGGTTTTGACTGTTATCGACGGTGTGTGCGACAGGCCATAGCCATCACTTCGGATCCTCTGTCGCTGGACGTCTTGATCTGGGACAGTTCATAGAGAACACTCAGTTCTACGGCGCCGGATCCTCGTTTGCCGTCAAAGTAACGAATATGCTGACACGCTGATGCTTGTGTACAATTCAGAATGCTGCTCTTGCAGTACGTCGCGATGTAACAACGGTGCAAACGTTGTAGACAGCGTTGGATATTTTGTTGTGTCTTTCGCGCACAAGAAAAATGTTTTGGTGCAGATGTCCAAACAGCAAAAGCAAGATTAGATGGCTGAAAATATAACTAAAAACTAATTATAAAGACATCACACGATGATATGCGAATATGCAAGTGAGGTTGTGTAAGATTGGTCAAATGTACGTAGTGCGCAAAGATACAGGTAGTGTTGTCAGATATGTCCGTTTTAAAAGTTTAGATGAATACAAGCAAATATTAATGTTATCTATATTAGTGTTTGAGTACAATATGGATCATGTGCAAAGTATCGTGATCAAGGAACTGCAAAGGGTGACACATTGTCTGTGTGGTGTATGGTGGTGTACATAGGAAATACAAAATGTTTTAACTTTAAAAAAAATAATGTGCAATTGTTTGTCATTTGGACCATTTAATTGAATGTAAAATGCTGAGGCAGGCAGCGAGCCACGAGCTGCTGCAGTAGCCAACAAAGACGAGGATGGTGTGAATGTATGCATATGTGCAACCAGTCCCTCCTTCTGGTCTCACTGAGGGGATACAAAAGCCCTATAGTAGAAATGTAATATGGATTAGTTATTTATCTTAACAGAGTGTTGTTGTACTTCCTCATAAATCTCCGTTATCCTTTTATTCCTCACTGGACTGAGGCGGATACTGTCTGCCGTCTGCAGGAACATTTGTGTTTCTTTCAACTTGCCCGATTAAATAAAGGTTAAAAACGTCTCCCTTCACCATCCCTTCATCATCCCTTCATCATCCTCTCCCCCCCTTATCCTTTTCTCTCATTTCTATGTAAAGGTCATCCTTGAAAAGGAGATTCAAACCCCCAGTTGGGCGAACCTGTTTGAATGACTGAGCGGCAAAATTAACTGATGAATTAATTCATGCTACAAGCCCTCATATATTCCACATTCTTGTCATTTGCAATCCCCTGTCTGTCTCTGTCTCTCTCTGTCTCTCTGTCTCTCTGTGTCTCTCTGTCTGTCTCTCTCTCTGTCTCTGTCTCTCTCTCTGTCTCTCTCTGTGTCTCTGTCTCTCTCTCTCTCTCTCTCTCACTCTCTCTCTCTCTCTCTCTCTCTCTCTCTCTCTCTCTCACTCTCTTTTACTCATTCTGTTTCTTCCTCTTGCTGCCTCCCTCCGGGGCAAAGGTAGAGCTGCTCCCATCGAGGGCTGTTACTTCAACACACCTGCTGAGTACAGCTGGAGGGTAGAGCTTCTGCATTGGTTTTTTAAAGTAATTAAGTCACAGAAGTACAGAAGACGTGTACACGCACATGCACACGAGCACAGAAAGTCACTTTAATGAAGGCTGCTGTATTACTGGTAACTGTGTACTATGGATTTAAAGCATTCACTGCCACACTGAGGAATCTGATTAGGTTCTTACACACGCCTATGCCTATTTATATATTTATATATA
Organism: Bovichtus diacanthus; assembly: GCA_943590825.1. Classification (NCBI taxonomy): domain Eukaryota; kingdom Metazoa; phylum Chordata; class Actinopteri; order Perciformes; family Bovichtidae; genus Bovichtus; species Bovichtus diacanthus. The sequence continues at coordinate 67,439 of CALSBV010010237.1, forward strand.
TTTATATACTTTTGAGGTATAGAAATCAAAACATAGTTCCAATTAGTTCCAAGGAAAACTGTTAAGCCGAATGCTAAGGAGGAGAAACCAGGACACTGTTTCTTAAAGACAGATTGCCTTTTTTTGTCAAAACCCGAGACAGATAACTCAAAACTTATGCCAGAATTAGAGCACAATATATTTGCGTCTCCGGAGATCCTCCCTGTGTCAAATTAGGTGATCGTAAATTCTTGCCGTGACTCGGCCGAGAGACTTTGCAGACTGCACGTTGGAGCCTGACCAATCATAATGGAGGAGACAGGGAGTAACTTTCCTGTTCCACCTGAGGTTCTGCAGAACTAGGTGGGGGCCCAGTTATATGGAACAGCTTTTCTGCTTCACTTTGCCGTCATTCCTTATTTATGATTTTGAGATTTTAAACAAGTTGTCTTGATGGCATACAGCATTATGTGATTAGTCATTAGTTAAGTTATTAAAGAGTGTATGAAAGCAGTGCAAATACATGTTATTGTAATCTTTGTTTTTACTTTACTTTGAAAATTGTCTTATTTTCATTCTTTTAGATCTTTTAAAATATATAAAATATAAAATAAATTGGTGGCAATATTATACAGCTGTCTTTAATTTCAATGTTTGGAAGGTTTTACAAGCCATCTGGTTTTTTTTTCTCAACGCCTCCTGTGCATTTTCTTATGTTATTGTATTCTTCTTTTCGTTTTCTCCTTCTATCATATGCACAAATAAAGAAAATTAGAAGCTTTTTTGTCGGAAAGTCCAGATGCTGCGTCAGTCACCCACCGCACACAAAACAAGTCATTGTTGACACAAATCTTTGACGCCACGCACCTGTTGGGTTGGGCCATTTTCAGGGAGGTATTGTGAACCCTGAGCACAACCAAAACTGTACACGGATAGATAAAATGAGCGGTAGGTGGAAACATTTCTCATTTTATAATTTGGATGAAAAGACCCTCTACCTACAAAACCTTCATCTTACATTTATGCAAAAAGCAAGTTGTAACCATCAAACAGCTCTTAGAAAAAGTAAATACTGGTAGAAAGACACACATATTGTACAGTTGGATAAAACAGGCCCTGCCTGCAGTTTGTCTCACATATACAGTCACTCACAAGTTATTGAGGAGGATGGCTTTGGGCATGCCTCCGGGTTGAGTTTATGAGAACCCAACTAAGCACGGCTGAGTCTCATCCAGAGACACAGCAGGAGGATCAGACTGCTACACACTCTCACTGGGGTCATGCTAATCTAACAAGCCAACACAACATCCATATTTCGGGTTGAGAGTGAACAAGACGAGTGAAAAAGTACAGCCCAGCACTGGCTACAGCTCCAATCTGGCCTTCACTTGTATGTAACTCGCAATGTATGTGTGTATGTAATGTTAACTTGCTGTGCTCAACATTCATGCCTGTCTCTGGGGTATGCTGAACATGGTTCTGGGACATTTAGGAAACCCCTGCCTGGAGTAGGTATAAATGAGGCAGGTTGAGTTTGAATGGGTAAGTCTGTTAAGTAAATTGGACACCATTGCAAAATTGGTGTTTTGTTTAATAATCCATTCAAGCACTTAAAGCATCCGTACATAGGATTTGTACAGCCTCCACAGTAACTGGGCTTCAGGAGAAATGTGTAGCTGTTCACTTTTTTTAATTGTATTTCTGATATTTTGAGAACCCCAATTTAAAGTCCCTTTCCCTCCATGTTCTGCTTTTAATGTTTGATTGAGTGTCCTGTGCCACCTTTTACCTGCAGTGTGTTGTTACTTATCTAGGACCTTTTTTCAGATTGTTTCAGCATCTTTTTTTTCTGATCTGGGTGACCTGAGCCCAAAAGACTGTCCTCACCACTAAATTGGGTGGACTTGATTCCTTCCTGTTGGTAGCATCGAGTTCAACAGTGACAGGCCTGGTTGTTGATGTAGCTGAATCTAGAACTTTCCGTCGAGAGCTGTGCTCTCCCATGATGCTCCACTTGTCTAACAGTTTATATTGGTAAAATCCACCCAGCTTTCACAGAACACAGCGAGTGGCTGAAAGCACTCAGCCGCCGAACACTTCCTTTCTGGTCCGCTCTCCCTGTGGGAGTTTGTCTGGTAGACAGCAACATATGTTCTACACTTCAAACAAAACTGGGGAGAATTCAATGTACAGGAAAGAACTACAGAAAGAGAGACCGGATGAGTTGAGCTGAGGGTGAGCGGGCTGGGGAGAGAGGAAATGAAAGAAAAGCAGGAATAATATTAATTAAAGTTGCTATTGTATCAGCAGTAAACATCTGTGTATCGCTGTTATTTTTATTTTTTTTACTCGATTTAATTACCACAAAGACACAGTGGTTGAAAAAAATCATCACCTTTATTTTGGAGTTTTGTTAGTGGAGGTGATCGTTTAAAATTAACCTGTAATCTTTTTTTTTCTTCTTTTTTTTACTCTCATTAATCGTAAATAGCATTGATGTTGTTTTTAAGTAAAAAAACAACAACAACTGTATTGTAATGCACCGTTTCTCAGCAATGACTGATGTCGACCCATTGATGCATTTGTAACAGAAAGAAAGAGATGGAAGTAAGAAAGACAAAAAAACATATGTAGGGACACAACAAATAAAGTAACGCAAGCGTGGACACTAAAATGAGAGACAGAAATAAATAAATTGACTTGAGAGAATCAGAGACACGGAAAGGCATGGAATAGACTGTATGCACAGGATTTGAAGGAACAGTTCAGCACCTTCATGAAAGCTTGAAAGGAAAAGAGACAGGAGCGAGAAAAATGAATTTGAGGGAAAAGTGCAGCAGCTTTGAAGGTAAAGCAGGCAGGCCGGCTAGTTGGCAGGCTGGGACGCAAAGATAGCGCTATTAGGCATAATTCTCAGCTCCGTGTCCTCCGTGTCCATGTCTTCCCACACTGATACCTGGCTGGATGGCTGACTAGACAACTGCTGGTTGTCCGATCAACGGATTGACCTGCTGTCTGTCGGACTGGCAAGGTATTTGATTCACTGGTTGTTGGGCTACGACTGACCGACTGGGCTGATTGACTGGCTGACAAACTGAGAAGCTGAATGGCCAGCTGATCTTTGGGCTGTCTGACTGACAGATTCTCTGGATGGCCTGTTGGACTCCTGAATCACTGACTGACCGCTCGACTGGTTCACGGACAAAATGATGGAAAATCTGTTTGGTGCCATGTTCCTGAGCTCTTCTCTCTCTCTGGACTGTCTGTTTTTTTTTTAAGCTCCTGTCTATCCGTCTATCTTTCTCACTCAGTTGATGTTCATGGCCTGGTATCTGGGGTAGCTGTGCTACTCTCGTCTTCCTTGTTCTTGTCCTCTCCTCAAAACTCTCACAGCTGAGACTCCGGGCAGGATTTCAGCAGCCCATACCACTTTAATCTAAGCCCAATTATAACCCAACATCTTCATAACACTCAACACTCATGGATCATTGGTCTGGTCCCCCAAGGATCAACCTTCTGTGGACTTGGGGACATTTTTTTCCACGTTTGTGCATTTTTTCAGCTTTTACTTCATATTAAACTCCCTCTGGAAACCTAATAAAGCCTTCCCTATTTTCTGTTAGATTGTGCTGTCAATCAGGCCCACAATTGCTCAGTCATGAATGGAACGGGTGAATACAGTTCAGTTAATATGGATTAGAAAAGGAAGGTAAGAATGAGCAAGCAAGTGATCGTGTCAAACTTTAAACCTCGACAAAGGTTTGTGCGTCATTATAACACAGATGGCAGTCAGTCACTCTGTTCCAGGGCTTTACTTCTTAAAGGTTCACAAATCTTAGCTGAAATCATTCGCCCATGGGCTCAAAACGGAGCATCTAATTATTTGAATGTTTAATGCAAGAGAGTGATTTGTTTATTAGTTGGAAGGTTATTGTGGCTCAGTTCCTGCTCATTCATGTTTAAGGGGAACTTGAATGTTAATTTTAAGATACAAAAGATGTCTTGTATGTTGAAAGTTGATGGTTGAAGTACACGACTTTGTGAGGACAGTGGAAACGGGGTTGGGTGGGTTTCCATGACATTTGTTACACATATCCATGCAGCCCAATGAGTCCCAGTGAGTTTGGTAATCCCCTGATGTTTCCTTTGATAACACCAGGCCGGAGTTTCACTTATTTACCTTCATGGTTTCAGACGATGCATCATAATGACTAGTGACCCCCTGACTTTTGCTCCAGTGCCATCAATTGACATTTGGTGTTTTAAATCTCAACAACTATTAGATTGATGCCATAACATTTGGAAGAGACAGTCCCAACCCCCGAAGGATGAACTGAAATCACTTTGGTGTTTACCTAACTTTTTATGTAGTGTCAAACATATCAATTTGTCCAATACTTTTGATCTTTAGCTATGTGACTTAGCATTGAGCGGATAGCAATCTTCAGCCTCATGCTAAATACCACTAAATCTTACACACTGGTACTTTATAGAATATGTATCTTTGGATGAATTTAATGAGAAAATCCTACTTTATGCTGTGATTTTCCAATGAGAACAACACACAGAAAGAAGAGTAGTTTTCCTCAGGGGCCCTCAGACCCTCCCGGGCTTACTTTGGGAACTTTCCATTTGTTTCTGTGACCTGACATCATTAGTGTTGTTTGTCAGATCCACAGCTTTAATTAAAGCCGAGCTATCAGGGACAATAATTAAACACAAAGAGAGCCTGGTTTGGAGAAGAAAGGGAGGGGGAAATAAGGCTGTCTCTTCCTCTGGCTTCTTGTCAAAATAAAATCAATGGCAAGAATGTGATAAAAGCCGAGAGGAGGGGATGAGATAGAAAACAAAAGGTGTCAGGTTGTGTTTTGGCAATGAAGCATATTCATTTGTGTTTCTACTTGAAAGGCAGCAGAGATATGCTTAAAACAATGCCAGCAGAAGAAAGAAATGGAGAGAAAGGAGTAGAAAGAAGTAGACAGACAGATGAAAAGAAATGCAGACAGAGATGGAGAGAAAGACAGGAGCCTGACACAGATGAAAAGTTAGACAGGAGGAGTGTGGTCAGGATCATTCCAGTATTATTAATAAAAAATACTGCGCTGATCTTAGTTGTTGTGACTGGACTCGGCGGTAAACAACTAGCTTTGAAATGAGTCTTGACTGACTGGCGTTTCATGTTTGCAAGGCACAGTAAATACCATGTCAGGCTAGTTGTCAGGTCGTATCAGATATGAGGGAAAAACAGACCAACGCTAATCACAATTTTTTGCAAATTTTTTGCACATTTTTTGTAGTCTCCAAAAATCTTCTGAAATCGCTAAGTGTGCCAGAGACATTGGTACATTACCTTTAAAGCGTAATGAAAACAGGGATATGGAGGATTGTATAACACCATCATGACACAAGGCTTGGAGTTGTCTTCAAAGTGAAAGAAGAGAAGGAATTCAGAAGCAGGATGAAAGAAGGAGATTGAGTGTCAGCGAGCCTGAGCGTGGCCCTTATGACCAATGTCCAAATCTTGTTGTTTGATAAATAATTCAGTTGGCTTGGTTCTTTTCATCACAACGTGCCATGAACTAACGCTCACGTTCACACGCACGTGTTCCACTTTGCAGCAGTTAAATCAGTGGAATACATCTGCTTTAAAGCTGAATACATACAGGACAGTTACAACTGATTAATGGATGACTTTGATAATTATCGAGGCGAAAAGGGGTCACTTTTTGAGCTAAATTGCTTTTTTATGGGTGTTTTATTTTAGACACACACATACGGATGACAACAGTGCTGGGTCAAAGGCAAATTGAAGGCCTGTGGTGGAGGAATTGAATTGTCAATATCAATTTCATGGAACAATTTGAAGAGAGGACTGAGAGCTGCTCGGGGTGTGGTGCGGCAGAAATGAGAAGTGACTGGGAGGCGAATGGAGGTGCAAGTCAGGACAGAGGACGAAGAGGAAGAGGAGGAGGAGGACAGGCTATTAGGGATGGGCCACTTTAAAACACACATCCAAAGTTGTCTTCCATTACTTTTGAGTAGATTGGGTTGCACCATGTCATTGCTTCATTTCTTGCAGCAGGTTGTGCTTTTTAGGTTGCATCAACCAGCTGAAGGAAGAAACAGGGGAGGGGTGAATTTATTTGGAAATGAGATAGAGAGAGTACTTAAGTAGAGTCAATTCCTTAGGTGTTCTTTTCTATCAATTCCCTGTCATTCATGTCGTGGTTAGATAACTTTTCCCTGCGAGGGAATCAAAACTTTGGGAAACAAATTAAAAGAGTCGGAGCTGTGGTGATGAGATACATAATATTTTATGCTGGATTAGAGCCTAATCCACGGTTAATCCCCTGAGAAAGGTAAATAGCTAAATGTCAGCTAGTATCCTGTTAAAACATGCAAATTACAACAGCCCTTGTCTGTTTTCCACTTAGCCCATCTTCCCATTTTTACCCCTATATAACTGCAGCTATTACCTTTTTATTGTTTCATTATGTACCTCAAAGTTGAAATAATAGAGCCGCAGCTGGAAGCTGGCGAACCTTGTAAACAATGACAAAACCAAAGAAAAGCAGCGTTGCTTTCATAGTCTTGGCAATTTCCATTTTTATTGGTGCATCATATGCTAATATCTGAATGGAAAAGCTGCAATTTATTCTCATACGAGGCTGTTATTTTCATAAACATGAGTAATTACTGAACATAAAAACCATGGTTTAATTTGAAAAGTCAAAATATATTTCTCTGGGCTTTATTAAGACTTAATGAAATAATCATGGCAGTTAATGGATTTAAAAATGTGGTGCATTACCTTGAAGGGATTGGGTGGCATGGGTATTAGATTCATATGGCTTTGTTTTTACGCAGTGCTCTTAGAAATTAGACCTAAACTCAATTCACTGAAACCATCTGGGGATATGTGAACTGTATTACAATTTCCTGCATACTCATAATAATTTTGTGCTTATCACTATTAATGTTATTGTCTCCCCTCCCCTCTCTCCCTCTCTCTCTCCCCCTCCTTCTCTCTCTCTCTCTCTCTCTCTCTGTTATATAGGCCCTCTACCTTTCTCTGACAGGGAGAATTTGCTCATCTGTCTTGCAAGACGTATGGTTGTCAGGGGCCATGAGTAGCTGCTGGGGTGACAGTCTCCAAAACCCTTTGACGTGGAACACCTAAAATGGGGACAGGACTTGCTGCCATGCTGCAAGCTCAGCTCTAATCACCGTGAAGACGCTCTTCCGTTCATCTTTGTCTCTACTTAGATTTGGCCTGCTTGCCCCTGATCTGCAGCCCTTCCTGATTTGGAACTGCTGCTCACTGCCTCCCTCCCTTCAACTCCTTTCTTTTCCTCCTTTCTACCGAGGCGATATCACTCGATAACACTCCTAATCCAAACCATGGCCAGCAGACAGCGCTTGTCCTCCCTGTTTCTCTCCCTCCTGCTCCCTGCACTGTTGCTCCTCCACATGCCCGGCATGGTGAAAGGGGACTGCTGGCTTATAGAAGGGGATAAAGGCTACGTTTGGCTGGCTATCTGCAGTCAGAACCAGCCTCCATACGAGACCATCCCCCAGCACATCAACAGCACGGTCAGTATGAACGTATCTATCTGTAGGCCTTTTTATAACACAGCCACCTCTATTAAACCGTTTGCCTTCATGCACTCTGAGCGATGATGATGTCAGCTAAACAGCACATGCCATTCATAGTGATGGTGGCGTTTGCAAAACTGCAAATACATTGAATCTTCTGTTCCATCAGTATAATGCTTGTGGTTCATTGTTTGATTATGATGGTTGTGATACTATGTTGATTGCGGTTATAACTATGACAGTGATGGTAATACAGTATTCATGATGTAATTTAATAATTTTTAGATTTTACAAATGCATGATGCATTTTTATTATCAATTGCAAGGTTATATTCATGCGTCCAATGACAGTGACAATAGCAGCAATAATGGCTAAATTGTTATATGGCTGTGATATTCATGAAGCAAATAATTGCTAAATAGATTATGTTGGTGACATAGAAGAGAAACATCAACCAAAACTAAAACTTGTTTTTGGAAATTGTTGGCTACCAATTAAGATTGTCTGGCAGAGCCAACGGTATATTTAAAGTTGTCCAGCATCAGTAGCAGATAAGAATCCGGGCACTTCACCCTCCAGATAAGCCTGTGTAACATTACTGCACATAAAGAAACTTCTTGTTAGAGCAAAACTGTAAACTATTCTAGATCAACAAGTGGAATTTGCCAATGCTATTTGTTTATGTAGTGGCTTGCTGTTACATTTTATAAATATCAGTGCCGAGTATTTTAATTACCGTCTGCAATTTACTGTGTAACAGAAAACAGTGAAACATTACAATTGGGTGCTTTGTTAATAACAAACAACGACATTCCATTCCTCGGGTCAACATTTACCACTGCTAAATATCTCAGGATGCTCAGCTGCTTACAAACAGGCTGTGATTAATTTAACAAATTTTGACCAGATGTATAATTGGGGAAATTACTGAATAGACAGCAAACTTGTATGTTTGGAGGTACAATATGCTCTTGGCAGCTATTTTTGGCAAAGAGTTTAGGTTCTCCTCTATGGCTGCCAGAGGGTACAACGCATAACATGTAAGTCATCCGCTCTCTCGTCTCCTGTAGGTTCATGACCTGAGGCTGAACGAGAACAAACTTAAGGCTGTGCTCTTTACCTCCATGTACCGCTTCACAAACCTTACTGACCTCAATCTTACCAAGAACGAGATCAGCTACATCGAGGATGGGGCCTTTGCTGGACAGGCCAACCTACAGGTCTGAGGCCAAGAACACAACTCTGTTTTTGTATTTGTTTGACATTACTGTGACTTTAAATTAGATGTGAACAATCTTCCTAAACCATGCTCATACATTAATACAAATGTGGTTGGATAAATTGTGTCTCCTTCATAATATAAATCCCATTTCTGTGCAAACCACTTACTGTGCATACTAGTTAAGGCATGCTGCATTTATTGTATTATTTTTATTACTTTTTCTATCGTCATGTGTATTCACCATTAGTTTGTTTGAATTTATTAACATCAGTAACATTAAGTTACATTTCTGTTTAGTGTTTGTTTCTCAATGCAGTACAATATTTTGAAACAAGTTCAGCTTGGAAAATATTCTGAAACGATTCAACCTCAAACCAGGTTCTCACAACATGTTCATAGGCGGCTGTTGAAAACCTTCCGAGCTGTATACAGTTATAGAAATGTGACGCAATGACGTGTCCAGTCCTGATAAAACATATCCTTTGAAGGAAATTGTATTTGCACTTAACAATTCATTTTGTTGTGTCATGTTTTGTTAAAAAGTTCAAGGGGCTACTCTCTCTTTCTGTCTCAGGTTCTTCAGCTGGGCTACAACAAGATGACCAACCTGACTGAGGGCATGTTGAGAGGTCTGGGGCGAATGCAATGCCTCTTCTTGCAACACAACCTTATTGAGGTCATTGCCTCCAATGCCTTCTGGGAGTGCCCCAGTTTGAGCAGCCTGGACTTATCTTCCAATAAGTTGGCCCGTCTTGACCCATCTACATTCACTGTCCTCAACAGGCTGCTGGTGTGTGAACTAGCAGGAAACCCGTTCCACTGTGGCTGTGAGCTCTACAGCTTTCTCACCTGGCTGGAGGCTTTTAACAATGTAACCCACACCTACGACCGACTCCAGTGCGAAACCCCTCTCGAAATGACTGGTTATCCACTTCTGAGCCCGCTGCCCGGACACGGAAAAAATGCCCGTTACACTCTTTTATCCATGTGTCGGGATGGTGTGATAATTCCAGGGATGACCTCCCAGACACCAGATCAAGATGGCTCAGGCATGGGTTTGGACAACCCAGACCAAGGTCTGTACCACCAACCAACCATATCGTCCACTGCTGACCCCACCTATAACCATCAGATTTCCATGAAGCTTCAAACTGTTTCCCTCTACAGCGCTTCTCTATTGGTGCAGATCCCACGGCCATACAGTAAGATGTACATCCTCTCCCAGTACAACCACACTTTTGTTGCAGACATCAAGCCCCTTAAAAACAAGAAGGAGATACTGACTTTGGATAAACTGAAACCACACACAAACTACACTTATTGTGTGGCTTCTGCAAGCAAATCCCAGCGTTACAACCACACCTGTCTGTTTTTTACCACTCGAGCTATGGGGTCAGAAGACCCACAAACCAATCCATCCACAACCACCCACTACATCATGACCATCTTGGGATGTCTGTTTGGCATGGTCATTGTGCTTGGATTAGTCTATTACTGTCTCAGACGGCGACGCATCCAGGAAGAGAAGAAGAAAGCTATAAGCGTGAAGAAAACTATTTTGGAGATGAGGTACTAGACACTTTTTATTGTGTGTTAATGTAAAGCTTGAGGGCCACATTAAAAAACCTTTTTCTGACAATGAATTGTTGAAGAGCCACTGCACAACTAGTGACCGCATCTTAGATGTTTAGCCACAACAGAAATTACGACTACTGTGCGTCCCTTGTGTAAAATTGTTTTCTTTGGAACAATGTATGCTAAGGGAATCAGTTCATCAGTTGTTCAGTTGCATTGCTTTGTTTTGATTTGAATTCCTAAAAAGCCTCATTTATTCTAACTCCAAACAATTTTCCCCTACCATACTCTTGGCTTTGGGCCATGCTATTTTTCATAGTTTCTTTGAGCTTTAATTCATTTATTTTAATTAAAGCAAGGATTATGTTACTCCATGGCATCACTGAAAGGAAATATTAAATTTAAATTTAACTTTAAAAAAAAAGGTATTAGGTACAACTGCATTTTGCAATAATGTTGTTTAGGATATTGCAAAATGATGTAACAATATGGGTTTAGATAATGAAACTAGACTGTATTGTTTGTATTAAAGTGAATCTGTCATTCTTTAGGTATGGCCCAGAGGCGGCTGCGGCAGTGGCCAATGACCCAGGTGCTATGCAGCGTCTCCAGGAGCAAGCTCACCACCAGCACCACCATTCAGGAGGAGCAGGAGGCAAGCTGCCCCCGTCTGCCTCCTCTAGCACAGGCATGCTCCATGGCTCAGCAAACACCAGCTCTTCACGCCTCTCCACCTTGCCGCAGGTGGAAAAAATGGCCACTGCCTTCTCTGAGGCAATGGGTGGAAAAAGCAACTACATGGATTTGAGGACAGCGGGAGTGGCAGGGGAAGGCAGGGAGGGAGTGGTGGGAGCTGGAGGAGCAGTGATAGGAGGGGAAGTAGTCGTGGATATGCGAGGTGGGGCTGAGAATGGGACACAGGCTGGGGAGGATTCGGATGATGATGGCCATGGCTCAGCATCAGAGATCTCCACCATCGCCAAGGAGGTGGACAAGGTTAATCAGATCATCAACAACTGCATTGATGCCCTGAAGCTGGATGCCTCTTCTAATGTTGTAACCACGGCTGACAATGGTAACTCTGTGTCCTCCTCCCAGCCACTAACTTGCATCGCGTCCCTCCCCCGCAACCTCCTGCCCCTTTCTCCAGGCCACCTTGGAGATCAGATCATGGCCTCCTCTCCAAAGGTGCATCCAAAGTCTCACCCCCAGCCACATCCTCAGCCTCATCCTCAGCTACATCAGCCGCCTCACCCGCCTTCTATGGCCCCAGTGCCCCTTGTCATGCCCCTGTCTGAGCGGCCGGGCATCAGCGGTGGAGGGTTCCTCTCCCCTCCTTACCGTGACCCACCTCCAGCCAATGCAGTGCGGCCCCTTCAGAGGCAGTTGAGCGCTGACACTGCTGTGGTGAAGAACCGTTGTGGTGCAACTCCTGCAGGATCTGCCAAGAGCAACAGGGTGTACAGTGTGGACATCCCTGAGCAGCGCAGCGATCCTCCCAAGTACCCAACAGAAAAAGGAAGCCCGGTGGGTTGTGGTGGAGTGGGTGGAAGTGGAGGAGGTGGTGGAATAGGGGGTTGCAATGGAAATGGGATGGGAAACATAAATGGTGGTGGCGTGAGTGTAAATGGGGGCGGGATGGGGTGTAATAACGGGAGTGGAGGTGGGGGTGCGGTGGTTGGCCCTGGACAGCAGCAGCAGCAGCACCACTTGGAGGTTCAGCCAGACTACCACAGCTCCGAGCACCGCCATTCCTTTCCTGCACTCTACTACGAGGGTGGCAACGATTCACCCTCACCGGCCCAAAAGGCTTCATTCCTCAAGCCACTGGGCCGCACCAAGAGGGATGCCACAGCCACCTACTCCCAGCTCTCACCTTCTCGTCACCACAACTACAACTCTGGCTACTCCTCCAGTCCAGAGTATTCGTCTGAGAGCACACTGCGCATCTGGGAGCGATTCCGGCCTTACAAGAAAAGCCCCAGAGAGGAAGCGTCCTATATAGCTGCAGGGCACGCCCTGCGTAAGAAGGTGCAGTTTGCCAAGGACGAGGACCTTCACGATATTTTGGACTATTGGAAGGGGGTTTCTGCCCAGCAGAAGCTGTGAGCCAATGAAGCTAAGTCAAATGTTGTAAGGGAGATTGTGAGGTTGGATGCCAACAGCAGACTAATAAAGGGGATAGATGTTAATGTAGCAAGACGGATGATGATGATTCCTCTGTGGTCTCCAGGGACATGGTTCGTTCCCCTGCTGGATCAAGAGTTAAAGAGGTATTCTCTCTGGGTGATTAAAAGAAAATGATTTTATGATTATCCATTGACATTTTAAAAGGTTGTTTCTGAGGTTGGCTATTTTCACCACAATACTTAGTGATAATTGACAAGAATCAAGCTGTTCACCAGACTACCTCTCACTGGGCACTTTGGTCCTCGCAGGCTTCCATAGCCCACTGAATCCCCACTAATGAGAAAAGGAAAGGTGGTAACAAGCAAATGTCTTCTACCTCATTACTGGTACCCTGTAGCTCGACTATCTCACCAGAAGCAGCCCCTTTCATGACTTAAACCCCCTCCTCCACCCTGTTCCTAATCCCATCAAACCGTCATTCACAAAACAATCATTCCACTGCACTGCCAACACCTGCTCTCCTATAGAAGCATCATTTAGAGAGATAATGAGGGAGGGAGCAGGATGAGGAATTAGGTGCGTTTGTTTTAGAGTAGCCTGAATCTCTCTCTTTGGGGGAGGACATTAAGTGATACTTATCAGGCTAATTGTTCTTCCTGGCAATTAGCCAGTGTAAGAATAGGTCGGGGAGGCTGTGTGTTGAGCATGCTTATCGATTTGAAAAACGTAACTACATATGTTCAATGGTGTGTGGGCATGTATATAGTTTGTGCATGCTGGTGTGAGTGATTGTGTGTGGGTGGGAGGTTGGGGTTGGGGCTGGGTCCTCCATTATTCTGAGTCTCCTCTACGGTAGCGAAGTGGATAGCTTAGTGGAGATGCTTTGCATATAGATAACAGTCTAGTTGGGGAATGTGTGTGTGTTTACATGACTGTGTTTGGCCCAGCATGCCTGTCTATCTAGATATTGTGAATAAACCCCTTCAAGACCTGCAGGTATTTTTGTCTCCAAGCCCATTTCTTATTTACAGGTGTAGCATAATTATGATAAGGGAAGCTATAAGGTAGGAAATTTACATTTCAATAGTGCGAGTCATGCAGCAATTACTTTAGGGTGGGTTGTGCAGGTTGGCAAGACAGGTGTTAGCTCCTATATTAAAGAACCCAGTAATCACATTTCGGAGAAGAGACAGATTGAGAGCAGGTTAGAGGTTTACTGCATCTCATTTTGAACATGCCAGTGTTGAAGAGACGAGATATGGTCCTTGTATCAGCTCAAGGCGAGGCTGCTTACACAGTGAGATTCAATGGATAGTAAGCAGAGTGAAGGCCCGTAGGATTTACTCTGCCCCAGACTGGATGACTCTCCCTCAGTATATATCACCCTGCTTTGCTCTGGGCGGGAGCTTGCTATGGACCAAAGTGCCATTTGGAGGTACAGTATGATTTCACAAGTTTCTATTACATTCATTATATTTGCTTTTCCTTTCCAATATGGTTAATAGACTATAATGTAGTGCCTCTGAGCAAGAACATAACTGCCTTGGTTTCTTATTTAAGATTTGACTTTATGGGTTATAATGAAATCTGTTGAAACAAAAAGGAGCAAGGCTTGGTATTAGTACAAACCAAATGGGAGACTTGATATGAGACGGATGTTTTTCTCACTTGCATTCATGCACAAAGCATTCTGATACACAAGAGGCCCACATTCTGAGGATTCTAAGTCTCCCTTCATCAACATCCATGCAGTCAAAATATTAATTTCAGACCGCTGTCTTGTCTCTTTTTCGGCCCACTCTTCCTATTCTCACCGCTGCCATCCTGACCTCTCTTTCACTGATGTGATGCATCTCAATTGAAAAGGTATAAATACTGTTTTAAAAAGTCTAATTAATTCATTCTCCTCCATGTTTTTTCCCCTGCCCGCAACCTCTGTCCAACTTAATAGGGTAAATTAATGAGTAATTTGCGCAGGTTGATGTCGTACCATCGTCTGAGGTCAGAAGGGCGTGCTGATATTATTAACTCTGCCAGACTGAGAGCCTGATTGAAATTAATGACGGCTGCCTTCGTCTGCCTATCTTTCTTTCTGTCCCTGCCGCCCCCATCAGATGTTTAACCATGTTCCACCTCTCTGTTGCCTCTGCATGTTGTGAGTAGGCCAAGGTGAGCTAGCGTGGGATCTAACCTCCATTAGAGGCATTATTCTTTCTCTTTTGAGTCAGATCGGTCTGGAAGGAACCGTGTATCAGGCCTGGAAGTAATGCATTTCTATTTGATTTTCCACAAGGTTTACTCTGATATCACCGCTTTGACAGGCCTTGAATGTACCCGCTGTTCAAGGTGTGAGTTTGATGAGGAAAGTGAAAACGGAGGGTGGCATTTACTCTTTGACCTATAAAGATCTCTGTCTACAGAATTCCGAAGGTCAGGAGACAAATGTGTTGTGAAGTAACAAAAGAACATTAGGTTCATGTGCATAAAGCATGCTTATTGGACGTTTTACCTCAAAAAGTACACTCTGTTTTTCAAGTTGAAAGTAGTTCCAGCAAACACTGATCACAGCAAGATCTGTTACCCTTTGTAACCATAGTATTTTCATATTTCAGTGCTGTGAGCACCGCAAACTAGTTACCTTCAACTCCACTGTATTGGTGTAGCGGCAGAAATGAAATGAAAACTATCTGAAACTTGAGGGGTAAATGAGGAGACATGTTTTGTAATTTGGGTGAACCAAACATTTAATCATGCCGTAGTGATCCACCAACTGATTCTGCTTTTGATATTCCATTGTTTTACATATGAATAATGACTTTCCCTCTGACCTCTCTATGTCATCTGTGGCAGCCAATCCAATACACCCACTAGCGTTCACAATGGATGTTAAAGGCGAGTCATTATTCTTCTATGAGATCAATAGAACTTAATTTTGGCAGGTGGGAGCAAATAAAAAAACACAGAGCTCATTCCCTCGGGCGCTCAGTTGGACAGGTTCCATTTTTATAAAGAGTCCACTTTTTTTATTTTGGCCCATTGTTCATATTCCACTAGTAGTTCCCTTACGTGTTAGGTCCAAAGAATAACCAATCAATTAGTTTTTAAATTAGTACCACAGGCTATGCAGGGGAGGAAGCTTTTTAAGAAATAATGGCTTCATTTGGAAGAATAGGGGAAAGAGCTGAGGTTACCTACATTTAACCTCAAGGGTTTTCCTTAGATGTAAGGAATAACATTAGCTCAGTTATTATAAGTACAGTGTGGCCAATTGTCATAATTTGCTGGAGATCATTACTCATTTCTGTCCATTCGTTCAGTGTTCATATTTTTTGTTCACTATTTTTTGTTCACAATTTTATCTAAATCTACTCTTTAATTGACTTGTTCTTCAAACTGATGCTGTTCTGCCCCGTTTGTGTAAAGACGCATATCACTACGATAATATATTTCAGTTTGAACATACAGCCAAGCCTTGCTTCTCTTCCTCAGTTAAAATGTCTCCTGTCTTTCCTAAACTATGTGTTCATCTAGAGAAGTTTATTTTTTTCACTTTGCAGCAAAGTTTTTGATCTCAGTCCCTTACAATGAGAGGTGTCTGACTTTATTCCTCAGGGGCCAGAGTCCACAAATTGAGACTGACGGATGTACAGATACTGTACCTTAGGGATTGTGTGTGTGTCGTCTCTTCAGTCTGGCCAATTAACAACAACGATGAATCAATGTGATGGAATTGAGATAGCACAACTTGCGGCAGTCTCTGAGGAGTAGAGTTAACCCCTCTCTTCCCAGAGCTGTGAATCCCAGAAGTACATTGAAACTGGAGATCAGGCGTGATGTGGGCTCTGAACGAAATAAAACCATTCACTGGGTCTCTTGTATTCCCAAGTCGGGGTCGCAGAGAGTCTAAGTGCAGAGAAATGTGCGTTAACGTCAAGGTTATGGTCTTTGAGATTAACAGTACTTTGGGTGGAACAACTCTGATAAATAGGCAACAAGCTTGTTATTAATCCAAGTAGTGTAGTTAGTTTCTATACGCCTCACACTAATTCATGGGGGTTTTACACTGTTCTAGACAATATTGCCGGCTGCCTCGGAGACTCGTTGCTACACAAGTTTGGTTTTCTCATTTCAGTTTTTTTTTTTTTTTTTTTTTTTGAAAATTCAGACTTAATGAAAAGCAAATTAATAGTCATGGAAAATCATGGAACAACCCTCTCGATTGCCTCCCTTTGGAGTTGTAGTTGCGCTCAATGCAAACCTCTGGCAGAGAAAGTCTATACTTGCAATGTTTCTCTGGGAATGGCAGCAAGGCCTCTTTGCTCCTGTTTAATTCAACCTTTGAATCCATACACTAAGGTCTGCAGTGGAAACATGGACTTTGTGTTAATGCTGTAAACATTGATGCATTGTTCAGAGAGAGGCTGGCTTCACAGTACAGTACACCCAGAAGCATTCCTCTTCCTATCCCCTTATGCCCCTTCCTTCTTCACCATTAATGGTACCTTGAACCTGGGCTGTGAACATAACTTTATGTCACTTCTCTTGGACTTTAATATCAGTGCAGAACATTGGAGTCTTGGGACAGAAGTTATGCGATAAAGAGAATCCAACAAATTGTCCCTAGAATTTTAATCTCCAACTTTGCCCTGGTACATTTATCTTGACCCTTACAAAGTTGTGCATTCTGCTAAACAGAATAATATATTTATGTTGTAAACATGTAAAATATAATACCTTTTCACATCAGATACATTTCAGAAGCTGCAGTTTGGTACAATTTGAAGATAAGTATTTTTGTGCTATAGTGTGACAGGGTGGGACAGTCCTGCTTTCCACTTCGGCCTGAACAGGGCGAGCCAGGGCTTAACTCACAGTTCACTACAGCTACGTCATTCAAAGCATTAGTTAACGTTTCCAATAGTTTAGTTCTTCTGATACCTTATCAACACAACAATAGGGCAACTGTTGAACATGTTCATCTAAATATGGACCAGCAGTGACAAAACAGCATCCTTAGTTTTTTTTTTGTGTTAAGCTTGAGTCAAACAAACATGTATGCAGAGCTGCTGTACTTTGGAGGCAGAGCCAAACGTCTCAAAGTCAGACCGTCATTACAGGCTGTACAGCACGGCCTCAGTCCTCATCTTAATCACCTAGATCGTTTGATTGACGACGGTTGTGCAGACTTTGGAGAAAGCACCGTTTGAAAGGCTCAGTTCAGATCCTCACCCTTCAAGAAGCACAGTGAACCAATGAACAAGGCGAGAAATTACAGAGAAGCTGGTATATAATAATATATATAGAATATATAATATAATGAAACAGAGAGCCTTTCATTTTAGTAGCCTAATGTCATGGCCATGAATGAATGTTCATTCTCTACTTCTTCAAGTAAACGTTTCCACTTCTGTGTTTGACTATTAGTTAGTTAGATATGTCAAAAACACGTAAAACCATTTTTACACACTTCAATAACTTTCTGACACACTTTTTGCACTGCACTGTGCACAAAATGCACAACGTGTTGCTGCACATCCTTCCAAATGACACATTTATTTAAGGTTTTCTAGATTGTGATATAACATTTACTTTGGCAGATGTATGCACATATTGATTTAATTTAGACTGTAGCCACTCTGAAACTCCATTGCTGTTTGGCTCTGCCTCAAGAAATGACCTTTGTTTCCCATCAAAGACGCTCTGTCCCCGAGTGACATGTTTGTATCTGACTGGAAGCTGCACCAGTTTAACCTCTTGCCCATGTAAGACCAGCTAAGTTGACCCTTGACCCTGGCTAGTTGTACTGGCTCTAAAGAGGAAGCAGGACTGTGATTTAATTGCAAACAATGCTGTCTGTCTGCTGTTGAGGTGTGTCCATTCACTGGTGACCTGATCCGAAAGACAAAGACAGACAGAGGGAGTCCCCTTATGTATTCAGCGTACAACAAAAGTGAAGGAGTTTCTACCGGAGGCCAACTGTGACAAACACACACTCACACAACCACACACGCACAGACACTAATGTAGAGAATCAATGAATATACTGTACGTGTTTGAATAGATTAGAGTTACACTATATGGACATGAAATGTGAGAACACATACAACATATACGTTCCCACGCATAACTGAGTATACATAACACACACACTCACAAAAAACAGACACCTTCCCACGTACACGAAACATACCCTATTCACACCTGCCCACACAAATTATGGACTGAATATTTCTATCCACGTTTACAGACACAAATGGTCTTAAAAAGTGCCAAAACGGCGAGTTTTATGTGCAGGTGGAGTGGAACCAAACATCTGTAAAAATGAACTTAGTGTCTTCACAGGCCGAAAAAGTCTAAGTGTCTTTTTTTTGTTCTGTATTTACTTCTCTGTATAATTTATGCACATTCTTTTCTAAACTGTTTGTATTTTTAATGTTAAAGTTTACACAATCTGTTCTAATCTGTTATCTTTGTGAATGTTAGAATGAAATTGTTTATTGTGAATGTCTTATTTGAAGTTCTCATGGGTTCTTCTGATCTGTCGGACTTCAAAGTTACAACTTGGAGCGGTCACATATGTTGAACGACATATTAGAAACGACTAAAAAAAGGCTGTTTTGCGGACAGCGCCCTATATTAGACACACATCTTAACGAGAGCACAATTTTGAATCAACTAATGCATCTGTATTTACGTGTCAATATTTAGGATTGGATTCAGTTTTTGGTCAGCCAAGGTCTTTTAGCTTTTTTTTTTTTAGTCTTTTTGCCTCCAGCTTCATGCAAACAGGCACATCCATCCACACACACGCACATCACACCCTGAGAGCTGTGTTGAAGAGCTGATAATATGCCTGTCACGGCTGGCCTTTTCAAGGACCTTGTTTTTCAGGAGAGGCAGAGAAAAAGAAAAACAGCTGGGGAGTTTGAGTGTGTCCTTTTGGAAGATTGAACTGGCTGTGCTGTAAGAATTTCCTTTTAAAGTATTATCGTGTGCATGTGTGTGTGTGTGTCTGTGTGTGTCTGTGTGTGTGTGTGCTCGCATTTTATCTGCTTTTCAAATAACCTGTCGTGTCTGACAGTGCAGCTCTGCATGAGTGCGTCCTCAACATGAGACCGGTAGCATTCATAATGGTGTGAGTGTTTGTCTGAATGTGAACGTGTGTTTGAGAGATTCTGCTGTGGATGTCTGTTGTGTCGCGACAGTGACGGCCGAGGCTGCGGATCTGAAGCATTTTCAATTCATCTGCCTTTCAGTCTGCAGGGCTCTCCAATAAGGCTGTCCTCCTCACTCACCTGCCCGCTATCACTCCCTGACACACACACACACGCTCTCGCTCGGTCACACAATCCATTAATTGCACGCTGCCCATTTCGTACGCACATTTCATTTGGTTCGCACTGAGAATACAAACAATCAGCCAAACACATGGATTTCATGTCTCACACGAGCCCTGATTGTAATTACACACTGCCACGTCTGCACACTGTTCACTGTACCACGGTGTCACACCTATTCATGCGTGCACGACCTCGTCCCGCAAACATCACTGTCATCCCTTCATCTTCCTGGTTGAGAGAATTCCCTTTTTTCCTTTTCTCTCATGCTTTTTAATCCTGACCCGTCCTGACCCTTGTTGCCTGATTAGCATCAGCGCAGCAGGTTAGCTTGCACTCTGACATCTAGAGTGGTGTGCTCGTCCCCCCAACTCCTGCCCTGCAGCAGGGGGCAGAGGTAAGATAATTGTCTGACAGACCCCTACACAGACCTGGGTTAAGTAAAGGTGGAGGCTTTGAGTTTTGGCTTTTAAACCCTGGTGTCTCAGGGACTCCATCACTGCCGTTTACTGACTTTGGGTTCAGTGAGTTGAGAGAAAAAGAGGCAGAGAAGAGAAGGAAGAGACCGAAGAAGACCGAAGTAAAGACAGTAACAAAAAAGTATGATGGCGAGACAACAGAAGAAAACTAAGACATGAAGAGGGTTGAGAAAAAAGCTTATCAGCGAGTCCACGAAGTAAACTGTGCTACTAGACGCTCCATCATCTTAATCGTCCACGGTTAAATCCCTATGTGTGAATGGCCTTGACGCACAGCGCCACAAGAGAGACACACATGTCCTGTAGTGAGCACGGCAGTTTGACTGGGAGTCAAACACATCCTTGAGCAAGGCACTGAAGCTGAAAACATCTGTGATGCACCTGCACATTGTGCTCTGCAGCTCCCAGATATCAATTCCTTTACCCCAACAACATACATTTAAAGGAGGAAGCCCTATGTGACTAGAATTACCCGGGAACCATTTAGTATTTTTTTCTTTATTATTGCAGAGTCGTCTGTGATCTTAATCTGATCCTAATCTGTCAGGTAATAAATTCCACTGCAAATGACCGACCGTGTTACACAGATGTCATTTCATATCAGTACTGTGGGATTTAGGGTACTTTTGTTTTTTTTTGCAAGGTTAACTTTTTTCCTGCTGACCATTTTTTCTTCCTCTTTCACCGGTTGAGAATTATAAATTAAAGTTTTGACAGCATTTGGCTGCAAACTCAGAAGACTCAGAGACCCAATCACACGGGCACCGGAGGAAGAGGTCATTTAGAATATTACATGAACATAAATAGGCCTTTATCATTTGTGCTTATAATATTAAATACTAACACTATGTAGCATCATATTTTTAATATAAGCGATCTGTAAATTAGAGTGAAATACAGCCTTTGCTTGTCCCTTATGGATGTGTTGCATGAAGCACAGACATGTAGGTGTTGAGTTAATTTAGAACAATAATAAGGTGTAACTACTCATATAAACTCCAACATTTCTGATTTATGTCCACTTACAGTGACGGAAGTCAGAATTTTCTGAGTGACCTATTGTTTTTTCTTGGCTGCAGCGGGATTATGTTTAACATAAAACTTTATCCACATAGTAAAATCCTATTGTTGACCTGGTATTTGAGTCAGTACATGGCAATGTGTGGAATGACTTTATCTAGTTCTTTCTTTGAGTAACAATACCTTCTTTGTTATATTGTCCTGGTAAAATATTAGCAACCTGGGAAAAAAATAACAATTCCCAGCCAGAGCTCTGTGCTTCTCTTCTCTGGTATCCAAGTGGTGGAAACTTCAGAGACATCCCAAAAAAACAAAAAAGACAGTATAATCCAATTGTCTGATAATACCAGGGTCGTTCAGTCCCAGCTGGATGGAGCGTGACGCATTAGAATATGAACAATTGTGGAAAAAACAGCAAACGTACGCCACCCCTTGTTAACTTGAGCATCATTTCAAGAACATTTACTTTGGCGATCACTATCTCCGGCACATGATCCGAGGGAAATCATGCGTTTGGTCATTCTAAGTGGTGAGCGTGGTGGGAGGCAGATAGTGTATCTAGAAAGCATGTGAGGCGTTAGGAAGCAGGTGTTGTGCAGCAGAGGGGTGCTCTGACTGTCCCGTAGAAGTTGGATGTTGTGCTCGACTGTCCTGACACCTTGAGCCTCTAACGTCGAGCGGATAACGGATAATTCTCGGCACGCTCTCTTTCCCTAAACCTGTCTCATCTTCGTTTATATCAGTTAACAATTTCCTGCATTCCCCAGAATTAGTTCTACACCCCTCACTGAAAATTGCCTACTTGTATTCATCTGGTACTCGCGGAGTGTGTAGGTGGAAGCGACAAGAGCTATGCTGAGTTTCCAGTTGGAAAAAAAAAAGCTTCAAAAAATAAAAGTTCTTTTATTCAAAAAAAGTGCTGCAATCTGTGAACTCTCTCTTTTCTGTGATAGCCCCCCCCCCATATGATCGTTCAGGGTTTGGCACCGTTTGTTTGCAGAGGTGGTGAGCGAGTCATTGATCACACTGTACAATCAGTGTTATCTGACGAGCTGGAGTTGGAAACATCTTGTCTCAAGATCAATTTAATTACTGCATGATGGTGTGAGCAGTTGCTCCACTCATTACACATATTTATATATGGCTATATATTCACATATATGGCTTCTGCAGCGTGATCTACTGCCGGCCTGGTTTTACACTGGCGGTTAATTTTATCTCACGTTATGAAAGTGGCTTTTATTTCTGGGAAGGAGACCCGCCTCTGGTATGAAACGCTGAACAAAATGGCTCTTAAAAGAGGACCGTTGCTCTCGGATTATAGGCACTGACTTCAATACTGACATTTACTGCTGGTGTTTTACAGTAAATCCTTTAAATGTTCTTTGTTTCCTCTTCCACTAAACTCCACGGCGGCGGAAAATCTCATATAATATCTGTTGATTATACCAGAGAGGTTTACTTCTCCGCCCCTCACAGCGCAGTGGGTCAGCGGTTCATTGTCGTGTCACGCTGTGGTCCCCGGTTGCCGAGCAATCGATTACAAGCGGCAGCGGTGGTTGCCGGGGGCGACAGGCGGAACAGTCAGGGTTGCTAGGTAGCAGATAAGAACACAGGCTCTCATTAATTGCCTTCTGCAGGAAGATATTGCAGCGGGATGCAGACACGTCTCATAATTTAATGACCTTTCGACAGCAGCATCTATTGGACAACATGAGAGGACGGGGGAGAGTGAGAGAGAGGTGACGTAGAAACAGTCAAAAAGTCGTGGATTTGCTTCCACTTGGACAAACGTTTCATGCAAATACCCCCTTAATTCTACAAGGCATCTTATTTTAATGATAAAGATAATATTTCACCGTTATTACGTGGCCCCGTGCTTTAAAAAGTTGCAGATGAGCTACGGTGAGAACATCTCATCTGACATTTGCTTCTGCCTGTCTGGTGTCAACCTTTCTGGACAGCCATGAACATTTCAGAGCAGAACCTCAAAGAAGTAAACATGACAGATCTCAAGCCTTGAGGAATCCTGTCTTATTGAAATCTGTTTCCACGCGATGAAATGTGAACATCATTATCTTTACAGTTGAAGCCTAATTCGGACAATTTCCATAAAATTGCAGCCTCTAGGCATTGATGTCAACCACATCAGCTGCGGTCAAAAACTTAATCTGCATGCTCCTCTGACAGCCGAGCTTTGAATCTTCTGATTTGATAATTCAGTCTCCGTGTTCATGAGCTGTGCTCACTTTCATCAAAGCTGCACTGTGAAACACGATGCAACACCACTGCCACTTGTTGTTTGTACAGGGCTCTAATTTAAACATATATTATGTAACATCTGCGCAATAACACTTCTAAAAACGACTAGACCTATGTATGTGATATGTTATGTCGAGTGGTACACTTCATTTTTTATCTAATTTTAATCAAGGTAACCTGTAATTGTGACTTTTTTTATTTAGTTTTAAGCTACATTTTTTACCAGACCCTTTTAGATGTTGTTTGTGTTTCACGTGTCAGCGCTGGCAGAAGCTGAACAGCGTTGCTTTGCTCAGTGTTTTTATTGGTTTTGATCACCGGGCTGGTTTTGGAGAGACCTCTTCTGATAAGATCGGCTCCCGGGTAAAAACCTCCCGAACGTTGGATCTTAAGTTATCAGAGAACCAAGCTGAAAAACACGTGTGGCAGCTGGGCCTGCGGACCCCTCTGGGACGTCCGTGGAGACCTCTGTGGATCAAAACCTCCTGAATGATGAACATGGAAGGAAGAAGCTGACTGCAAAGCTGGTCCCACACTTGACGACGCCACTTGGCAGAAAAGTACATACTGTTCATTTAAATAGCTACCTCATTGAACAAGCGACAGTACGTGTTCTCATGAACCTATTTTAAAGGCAGCCTGATTACCTGGGGAACTATCCTTTTTTACAACCCTCTAATGTATAAACCTGCGTGAATAAACACAAAGCAATATAGGCCAACTGGCAATTCTCTGAATACCCACAGGATTCAAAGCGGAACACTGTACATCTGTCTCCACGTGTCAGTTTTCCAAGCTTGTCTTCCTGAGTCTCCCCCGTCTTACCCTGACAACTAAGATGTCCTGACGCTCCGTGGCCTTCACATCCTTATTAAAGATGGAGTTGTCTCTCACAGCCCAGTGTTACTCTGTGGCCAGATACAAGCTCAATAAAACCTTTTAGCTCAAGCTCACGGGGAGGATGTTAAGCCCCCAAGACTCGTGTTCTTGGCTTACAGGGGGAATAGCAGAGCGAGAATGTGCTGTCTTTAAGCACGTTGTGTACCAATAAACACCAGCACACACACACACTGGCGAGGTTTTGCTTGAGCGATGCTGTTAAATACTTTAAGGCTCGCTCTCTTTCTGCCTATCTCACTCCCTCAAATTGATTACATCTTCTCACTTCATTTCCAGCAAATTCCACCAGTTACTGTTTCAGAGTCTATGAAACCAGGCTTCGTGTACACTGAGATGAGAGGAAACGTGAATACTGGTGTTACAATTAGGCAGATGTGAGGACAGGAGGACAGAACGGGAAGAGATAGAGAAAAGAGGAATTTAGATTGAAACCCAGATGGAGAAAGAAAGAAAGGTTGAGAACTTTAGCTGATGAAGGTTAAGAGCTACCCAAGGAAAAGGAAAGGAAGAAGAAGCTGAAAGCGAAGGGAAAAGTAAAAGAGAGTTTAATGAGAGCATGATGGAGGACTTGAGACTTGAACGTGTCATCCAACCATGTCTAAAGGCCAAAGTGTTTAAATCTTTTCTGAATGGACACACTCAGGCGAGAGGCAACGAATCGTACAGATGAGGACAATGGGGCACATGAGGCATTCCCTCATTCAGTAATCACAAGAAGGGACAAGAGCTTGGGAGAGAAATGGTCAATCGTTGCTTGGTTGATTGTTGGTTTGAGAAAGTTTTACAAAGTTGGTGAGGGGATCTCAGTTGCGGTTCCACGCACGCGAGCATGTTAAGAATTTTGTTTTAGTTCTCTTGCCAGAAACAAAATATATAGAATTCTATTCAAATTCAGCAGCAAGCATGGAGATAACTAAACTTTACCCAGCATGTGAGCTACACAGGAGACCGTAAAAACGTTTGCATAGCCCAGTTTTTTTAACCGATCAAGTACACAAATTTGAGAAAGACAGAATTATTGTAAAGTAGCATACTAAAAGAGAAGCATCAGAGTCAGAGCTGCACGCGTGAAAGCAGAGTTTTGGTGGCAGGGGGGTGAAATATTTGAGCTCATCATGAAGTTTAAATATTTGTGAGATTGACGGACTTGTTTGGCAGGTCATTTGACTCTGATATGCCTGATCATTCGTCTCGTTCCCCTTTGGATGTCAGAGAGAAAGAACCATTCAAGTATCGGTGACATTTTCATTGAATCAATGTCATTTAGCTGCTCTGTATCTACACAAAGGTTTTGAAAGACAGTTCTGTTTTCAGAATTTCTCTGTATAAATACTTAATCTGCCATACAGGGTTGAACTTTAGAGTTGAAGTTTTGTGGGAGCTGCAAGAAAAGACGAGACAGAAAGTCAGATAGTGGCCTGTCTCCGGTAGTGGCCTGTCGATTGACATCCGTAGCACATGCAAAATGTATCTTAAAGAACAAAGTAGTCGAGGTACAGTAGCTGTACAATGATCCCGAGAGCAAATGCTTCAGTGGAGACGTCTCCATCGTGTTGACAGATGTGTGGTGTGTTTGACAAGTGGACTGGCAAGAACCTGCAAAGAAGCGTCTCAAGACATCTCCAGTGTCTGTTGCCCTTTATAATGTCATGAGAGACAACAACCTACATTTCCCTGTCGTATGACCTCATCTGGTAGTGCAAATAACTGTCAAACTAAAAGAGATCACGGATTTCACGGATTATTCCTTTAAATTGAGTCCCACTGCACAGTAGGAGGAAGGACAGAGATAGACGGGGAAGGAA
>CALSBV010010237.1:99188-109403 GCA_943590825.1 Bovichtus diacanthus
TGTGTGTGTGTGTGTGTGTGTGTGTGTGTGGACGACGGGGGGCTATTACAGGCAGTAGCATTACTCTAATGGTGTGCGTGTGTGTGTTTGGGTTAATTGCCCTCATCATGATAACTGTACGTGACGTCATGCAAGAGCCATTTGCTGTGTGACTGTGTGACTGTGTGACTGTGTGACTGTGTGTGTGCCTGCAGACGTTTACACTCTCTAGTGTGACTTTGTTGCGACCTCGCATGAGTGACATTAGCGTCAGACTTTCACACACACGCACACACCAGGTGAGAGAATCACACAGCAAAGGGCTTGCCATGGGAGACGGATCACTTAATTGCTCATATTTGTCACACAAAAGGAGAAAGAGACACACACACACACACACTAACAGACAGTCACGTGCACACCCTACACAATCCTGTGTTGACTGTTTGTCTGCATCCATTACCATGTGAGTCCCTGTGAACACATTTAGCCGTGTTAACCGTCAGACACAGGGCCAAGTGTTTTAAATGCTGGTTCATCCACTGACTGTTAAAGTGTGGGGAGTGCGAACACATTTCACGCTCACAAGGGAAATGGTCAGAGATGAGAGAAAGGTAATTACTGAGTCCTTTCTTTGACACGAGACAACAACAGGGAAGAGAAACAAGTAGTTTGTATCTAAAGCAGATTTGCACTTTTAGTGTATTTCTCAGTAGGGCCTGAGAATAGTGAGGTCGCCTGTCCATCCACCGGATGTTCATGAGCCTTAGATGATTAATCCTTTTGTTTTGTGTGATTCTTGACCTTTTTTCTTTGGTGCTGTCGTCCCAAAATTTGGTAAATATCAAAGCGTAACACCCACTCTCAGACGGGCAGATTGCCATTTAATTCCCCAGAGGACGAACCCTGAAGAGTTTGGACATTCTGCGACTTTTCTTTGAGCTTCACCCTCTGGCCAAACTGTAAATAAAATATCACCATAATGCTACAGGTAGAATGACAATTAAATGAGCTAATTATAGTCATATTATGTTATCCCTTTCCTCTAAAAGAGCCCTGAGATTAAACTTTGTGTTTTTAGGACAAACTGGATGAATATTAATGTCATCAGAATGCTGTTATTTGTTGCATCACTTTCCTATGGTTTAGTACGAAGAGCATCGCAGCCTCGAGGGACCATTAGTGGGATGTTAACGTTTGTTATCATATAATATATTGTTTACAGTCATAATCACGGCCTGCAGAGCGGAGTCATATCAAAACGGTGTGAAGCGTCTTTGTTATAGTGTTGCTTCTCTGTGATTCATATTTTAACACATTTCATCAACACAGATGATTCCATCTTCACAACATTGTTCTGCGAGGATGATGATGATGATGATGATGATGATGATGATGATGATGATGATGATGACGACATTTTCAATGGTGGCATTTTTTCTAAAACTTCAGGTATCTCTTTTTGAAATGAAACTTTTTATGTAACACTATTATTATAAAAAGTGTTTCTCACATCAGCCGTACATTTTTGACATTCAGTTTTATTTCGTAAAAAGAAAAAACTCTCACCGGAAACTTTTTTTTCTGCATCAATAAACTCCTCGTCAAAGAATATTAGGAATACTATATGCATAATATACACAAACTAATCTAATTTGTTGGATCAGATAAATATTTAACCTTTAGTTTTTTTCCCTCTGCCGCACATTTTTACAAATTCCCCACTTCTGTTTTTACTGCAGCTTTCTTTCTTGTTCTCTTCCAGTGTCAAATTTAGCTAAAACCAGGGAGCAGAACACAGCTCATTAACACTGACACATCTACAAGTCACAGTCAAGACTAATAAAGTTATTAAAGTGCCGGATGTTATTAGTTTAGCTTGTTATGCGAAGCGACAGATCAGAGGGGAACCATGACGCTGTAGCGTGACATGCATGAAGATGGATGAAGTTCAGACAATGAGCTGAAACGTGAATATCATTTGTCTCCACTGTGCTGCCCCCACTAACTGACTGCTGTATTGTAATGTCCACACACACATCAGTGGTGGTAGCTATTTCTATCCGGCCCATGTTCACTTTTGTTGACTGGTGTTTGCTTTATTTTGTGTACTTTGATCTATACCTGTTGTGATTTTTACAGCAGTTTGGTTGCCTGTTCGCGAGGCAGTGTGTAAACTAAACGACGAAGGCAAACAAACAAGAGAAATCTGTGAATTTTGTACAAACTGTAGGAACAAATGACTGTTTTTCTACTGAGCCTGTTATCTCTATATGTGTCTTTGGTGAAAGGGCGGGAAGAGATGGCGCTCTATGTGTCGAGGGTGGTGGGGGTGGGGGTGGTGGGGGGGGGGGGGGAGACTTTTCTGTAACCGGTCGGGGACTGTGCAATGACTACTTGTAATTATTAAGAGAATCCAGAGTATAGAGGTGGAAAAAATGTCCCTTATGAAATGAAATAAAGTGTTATATTTGCATGATTTCCTGTATTTTCATCGAGCAGATATTTATGGTTATGTATTTTAAGTCGATGTACGTCACATGAATAAGTGTTTAATTATGGAAATACTGTCACTTTCTTCTGTGAACATAAATATACAGTTTTTAGCTCTTTTATGACTAACTTTAACTCAACACGTGTGATATCTTTGAGAATCTCAAAGCATGCAACACTTTCTCTTTCTGAGCTTTCAATTTACATCCTAACGAATCCCCTTTTCAACCTTTTCCCACGAGACACAGATTTATCATAAGTGGAACCCTGGTATAGAAATTATTCTGACGGTATTGTTGATGTGTTAAAAGCCTCAAAATGCAGAGACAACTGTGGAACGTGAAAGAGGAACAAGCAGCTATTAATATATACAAGGAAGGACCCGTGAGGCTTAATTCCCATACGAGTGACACGCATCTTTGTCACTTTTTGGATATTCTATGTACAAAAGCTCCACAATCTGCTTAAATCTCACACGACAAGTGACAAATGGCTCATTCAACTTTTAATACACCATCAGAACACAAAGAGGTTGTGTTTGTTGTGTTTAAGTGGAGATCTGCGGCAACCCCAAAAGAATATAAATGACTAAATAAACACGAGGTTGAAACTCTGGTACGTGAGCAGACTTGATGAGAAACAACAGGAGCAGTGAGGATGTTGAGCCGTGGGTGAAGCTAAATGATGAGCATTGAACGTTTAGTTACCGTGTTTCCATTCAATTGTCACAAAAAAAAAACCGTCAGAATTTATTTGGCAAAGCCATTTCCATAATACACTGAGAGCATTGATTGTTTTTCAACAAAGGGAAAAAAAACACCTCAAGCAAGAGTGAAAAATGTTTTTCCAAATGAAGGATGTTTTCTCAAATTCTGCAGTTTACATGCGACTCTTCAAACCTCGACAAACAGTAAAATGCCAAATGGTATGAACACAAACACTCGACCTCCAAAAACGGTGGCCGCCAAAGTGTGGGGACGGAGTGACCTATAGAGCAGCTAAAAGGTGTAAGACAGGCCTAAATATAACACAGAAAGGTATATCTGAGATGCAAAAAGCCCTCAACAGTAAGGAATTAAGTAAGGATTCTAGGAATGACCGAGTACAGTACGTGTGTTAATGGCCCGAGCTTCAACACATGAAGTAAATAAAGCAGTAAAACTAATTTATGACTAATATATCTGTACATGCATTCAATTTAGGCTGCATCCATAATAAAAAATGTGCATCCAGGAAACAGTAGAGACAGCATTGATGCGATGCACATTGACTACAAGTGAACCCGTCTTCATCCCCATCGTGCAAACAAAGGACGTAAGTTATAGCAGACCTGGTGCAGATGATTTGACTTAAAGCCTGTAGAAAAACAAGAAATTCTACTGGTAAGAGAGCAGTGAAAACCAAGGGAATGGGACTCAGCAACCAGCATCTAAAACAACAAGGTGTGTCGTGTTAGCTTAGCACGTGATGAGTCATGGAAAACTATCAGCCATCAGTCCCCACCAGCGGGATTCCAGCCCCCCGCCAAATGTTGGGTAACACCGCTGCAGAATCAACACCCTGGACAGCGATTGTGGGAAAACACTTTTTATATATTTATATTTTTATATCTCATTTTGGACAGCACAATTTAAAGATGATAAAAAAACAAGGCAACTTATGCACCAGTTCAAATATGACAGTGGCCACACTTTGCTTTCATATTGACCGCCAGCAAAACCCAACTACAAATGTAATTTAAATTCTAAAACAAAAACATCCCATGTTGCTAAGCGTTCCCTCAAGAAAGGAAGAGACAGCTCTAATGCCGTGAATATTTCAAATCATGCACTGCAGCTATCTGGAGCTGCATGTTGAACGGCCATTTGAAGGTTTTTATTTTGCTGGTGTGAAGCTGCCTGTGGTGGAAGCGACATCGGTGGCCTGCAGCATTAAACAGAGATTGGCTGGTAGATGCAAACACTTGACTCTGCCCTCCTGCTTGATGGGAACTCATTGTGTTCTGACCTTTAAGTTCCCTCGATATCTCCCTGCATGTCTCTCTCGCTGTTTTCCTCTCCTTTTGCTATCTTGCTGTGAGGGCCGGGGACTTGACAGCTGATTTGAAGCACTGCAGAGGCACCAGCGTTTTGTTTAATGATTCCCCCCTCCCCTCTCCCATCTCCCTTTCTTTCCCGACGTCCTGTCTTTCACCTGTAATTCTCTCTCTCTCTCTCTCTCCTTCTCTCCATTTTACTGCCACCTATCTCCCTCCCTCTCTCCATTATTTTAATGAGAGTCAAAGAGGGAGCGTGAGAGTTGCATATCAGTATGCAGAGCGTCCACCCCCTCTCTCCGCAGAAACCTGGTATCTGGGCCACAGAAACAATGGCTGCTCAGGGCGATGGGAATAAGGATTGGACGGTCCGCTGACATTTCATATCAGTTCCTCGTAAAATGGCAGAGACAGAGAGAGACGGAGAGAATGGTACAGTCAACTCAAGCATTTTATATAGGATTAAATGTATTTCTGTATTTTTTATAACTGCCATACCTAGTATCAACTTGTTGATCAATTTAGACCACCAGGCCATTATTACTATTACTACTATACTATAACTTACTATTATTACTACACTAGTTGTGGGGCATTGCTTTGGTTAAAGTCTATAACGTCCTGTGTTTGAATGTGACCCGGGATGTTTTTGCAAGTCCTGAGCTGACATGTTCACATGAGTCCCCACATGGGCTCTTGTCCATCTGCTACATGTTCTTTAGGCCCCATGTGGGTCCATTATGCTCATACCAGGAGGGGTAAAGGGACCAAGGTCGGCCACAGGGCGGCGGGGGGGGGGGGGCTGACTTCAGATTGGGACAAGGCGGGATAAATGTTCAGCTCTTATAGGCCCCAAATGAATGACATGTTTTGCTAGCAATTTGAGTAAAACATGTGTTATTCAAGGTAAAAGTTGTGATATTTGGTATAATAAATTATTCTTTGTGAATTTCCACATTTCATTTCATTCCACATACATGGGCTTGTCATGAGGGATCCAAAGTAGTGCTCACATACAGAAGTACAAGTAAAAGCAGAACTGATGGATTTTATTCCAGGAGTAAAGAAAACTCATTCAAAATCAAATAACTAATAATAATAACATGGATCTATATTGGCTCCAAAGAGAGTTCCTATTTTGACCTCTTCCATCATACACAAGTCTTCCCACCTGTCTGTACTTACCTAAGGTCCACAACATGTAGTCCCACTCGGATTTCTGTATGAAAATGATCATTCAACCAAGTAGAAGAATGTCTAGAAGTATAAATCAAAGTCAACCAGATTTGCTGTTTAATTCTCTTATCTTTTACCGCTCGTTCTGTAGTTCAGGAATTCAGGAACTAGATATTCAAATTTGGCTTTTCCCTCCTCCAACTCACCAAACTTACAATCTACCTCGACTTTGAAATATCTTTGAATATCAATAAACCTGAGGAAGCTACCCCACATTTCAGTAAATGTGGACTCAGTGTGGCTCTTATGAGTCTATAACTGTCATGAGTTTGATCATATCCTATAGCACGGTATGCTTGAATTTTCACTTTCTTAGTATGATCCTGGATGATTCAAGGAGGAAACTAAAACTGTGCTTTTGTAAGTCCAACTGGCAGAACAGATGTGTCTCCAAGAAGGCACAAATGTGAAATGCTGGGCAGGAGATGATCTAACCACTCTTCGACTGCCCCAACCACTCCAGTCAAAATTGGGGAAACCAGTGGCCAGTCCCACTTGAGGTGCAGAAATGTACCCAAAGAACTCTTCCATTTGTATTGTGCTGCAGCTGCACACTGCAATTCAAACCAACTTTGCAATTCCATTCGCTGAAGCAGTGAAAACCTTGAGTACTATTCCAAACACCTTGAGGCTTCA
Source organism: Bovichtus diacanthus (assembly GCA_943590825.1). NCBI lineage: Eukaryota > Metazoa > Chordata > Actinopteri > Perciformes > Bovichtidae > Bovichtus > Bovichtus diacanthus. The sequence continues at coordinate 105,568 of CALSBV010010237.1, forward strand.
ATCCTTTCAGGGCCAGCAGTCCTTTCTAAAGGGTCTAAAAGGCATTCACCCTCAATGTGATCGCTTTGCAATGACTATATTTTTCTGTGTCTCAGCCTGGTACAAATTGCTTCTTAATAGCCCCCTTCAGAGACCTAACAACACCCCTAAGAGGGACAGGGAGCCAGACATCTCCAATCATGCATCTGTCATCATCACGGTACCTGTGCAAAATATAGTCCCAACGACTTGACTTGCTTACCACAGCAGGAGCCAGAGAGAGCACGTCTATCACTGGCAGTGTCTGTAAAAGGACCAGTCATGTTCCTACCATTAGGGGCTGTGTCCTCGTCATGGAACAAATTGCTAGGACAGGCAAGAGGATGTGCTTTCACAAAGTATTTTAATTCAGTGCATTGACTCCATTGACCCAGAAGCAATTCCTCAAGGTATCAATTGTGCCAGTTGATTGCAGGATGGTGTTTAATCTCAAAATTAGCACCTTGTTCAATTCTAATTGGTGTAACAATCTACGATAGGTGAAACAGCACGACCCAGTCATTTGGCTTCAGTTGGCTAGAAGGAAAGTACAATGTGATCACCAAACCTTTCCTAAATACTGACGGACACACATCCTTACAGCAGCCGACATTTGTTTGGTTAGTTTTATACTTGTCATTCATTTTCTACTGCTTTTCCTCAACAGTAATCATTTCAAAATAGCTGCAGCCCTCGTCGCCATAATTGTTAGTGCAAGGCTGTGTAATCTTTCTCCTTTCAATTTCTGAACAAAAAGATCTATTTCTACACTTTCAATAAATTGTTATTGAGAAAAGCCTACTTTCGATTGAGTCTCCTCTTTATGCTCTTTTTACGAAAAGCTGTAAATGTGCTGAGAATGTAACGGTGGGATTGTGAAAGATAATGTGCAGTCCTATTAAGTGATGATTATTTGTCCATTAAAAGGCCAGGCGTTGTTTTATTAGATGCTGTACAGAAACATCTCCAGGCCGGTCTGGTAAAGTGAACCGTGTCGGTCTCATTTCACTGTGCATACCTGTTCATTCACGATGCTGTGTCAGCAGCTATCAAGCCACTGAAACATTTAATGTGGCCAATCGTCCACAATGACCACACACACAAAACTGCTCTCTGAAAGCTTCCTCCACCGTGAAAAAATGGAAAATGTGAAGTGTATCATTTCCAAATGCATTAATAGATGAATACTGTCGTCTAGGAAGTGCTCGCCTGCGGTGAAATACGTGACGATTATGTAAATGTATGTTCGTGACAATAGCATTTCGTTCAAAGCTAACTTTAAAAAAAATATATATTTCTTGTGCATGTTATGCTTTTATTAGAATTCTTATATTATTTCTTATTATTAGGCTGCTATATTATGTTATTATAAAAACTCAAATTATCTGGGATTGAAGTTACATAATAACATTTCTAAATAATAATAGAAAATATTAAATGAATTGTTTGTTGTTTTTAAAAAAATGCCCTATTTCAATTGCAATCAATATTCAATTGCCCTAATACCCATGTACCCAGAGAGCAAAAAAAAACATGTAAATAGAAATTTTATTCAGGAGCGTTAAACAAATGCAACAGTAAGAAAAAAACAAGTTTTCTTTTTCAAGCAGCACTTATCGCTCAGCAAAATAAAAATAAAAGTCTAAAAACACACAAAGTTGCCTGAACGCTGGTCAGAATCAATTCAGAATTCAGAATAAATTTACACATAGGACTTTGCCTCGCTCTTTTTTTCAAATCTCAGATTTAACAACATAGAAAAGCCTATAAAACAGCTTCTCAAACTATTTCAGACCAAGGACCCAGGACTCACGGACCACCTGACTCCCCAAATATCCAAAAACAACAGGCCTGCTTACCACTCCAACAGTATATTACACATTACAGGCTAACATTGAGCTTCATGTGACCTTCTCTACATCGCTCGTTCACACATTAAATCAATACAAGCATTTCATTCATATGTGATCTAAACGGTAAATGATGATAGATCTTACGCATCATATGAAAAGTAAACGACATTTATCACTGAGTTTATGTCTGAGCGAACAGAGCCGCAACTTACTTATGAAAATTAAGGGTTTTTTTCACATCCAAGCTTTTTTGAGGAAAATTTAGTTTTTTTTCACATTTAAATTTTTTTCAAGAAAATTTTATTTTTTTTGACCTTCAAGATTTTTTCAAGAAATGTATTTATTTTCATGAAAAAAGCTTGAATGTCAAAAAATAAATACATTTCTTGAAAAAAGCTTGAAGGTCAAAAAATAAAGTTTTTTTGACATCCAAACTTTTCTCATAAAAATTTAGTATTTTTTTAAATAAATTTTTTTTCTCTTGAAAATTAAGTAATTTCACATCCACGCTTTTTTCAAGAAAATTAAGTTTTTTTTCACATTCAAGCTTTTTTCATGAAAAAAATTTGTTTTTTTTTTCACATTCAAACTTTTTTCAAGAAAATTTAGTTTTTTTGGCATCCAAGCTTTTTTCATGAAAATTAAATAAAATTAATCAGTATTATCAACACTTCAATGTTTATTTAAAAAAAAAAAAGAAAAAAGTACAACAGTATAGTATAATAATGATGATGATGAAGTGTGAAAAGGCCGCCGCCTTCATCCTTTTTCACTTGACCCTGTTCTCCAAAAATGAGCAGTGCTTTGTGTCTGCCTAATTATCAATCCAATCCAAAATTCCAGTCAATATTTCAGTTAATTTAATACATTTTAATTAAGGTTTATAAAGGACAGCCTTTTGTTTTATGGGTTTATAGGATTTGTGTTGTTGTGCCTGCGATGTTGTTGTAGATCAGCTGAGTGCTCAATCCAGCAAAGTGAAAACATGTGGGAAGAAAGTTCTGCTGTAAATACATTCTATAATAAAGTCCCAGATTTCATTTTCGCCCTATGTTTTGAGTACTTTTTGTTAATAAATGCAGCTTTATTTGCACTACTCCTACTCATCAACTTGGTTCTTCAACATCCCTTTTTAAAGTTATTGGGGAGGCGGCACCACAAATACAATAAGTATAAATAATAGAACCACAACATTATGAAACACTACATGAAAGCAAAACTAAATAGTTGGGTTATTAGTTTACATCAATGACTTTGAGGTCATTGACAAACTACTAAGAGGTGAATTTATTATACGCCTCAAACATAAGCACCAGTGCCACCGTCAATCATGCCCACGTGCCCAAATATTTATAATATATAATATATATAATATATAACATATATGGCATATGGGCACAATGGAAGGAGAGAAGTTAAACGAGTCCGAATCTCTAAAAATAGAAAGTCGTGTCGGACAGACCTCTAACTCAGTCTCACACCCGAGAATTCATTACTTATTGGTTCAGCCATTGACCTGGCTGTGCGATCAATTCTGCACACAAATGCTACATGTACACACACACACACACACACACACACACACACTCACACAGACACACACATATAGTCACACAGAGCGGGGATTAATCCGAACTTTGACCCAAACACTAATTGCAGGCCCAGCAGTATTTCGTGCTGATTTGTTCTCTCTTTATTGCGTAAAGTCTGTTCTTTTGCTCTGAAAGGAGACGTCCACGCTGAGAGAGTGATACGCTGGGAGTGATACCAATCAGGGGAAATCAGCTTGGAGTACATTCTCCCATCTTTTATTCGGTCCCCTCCACTCGTCTCCTCTTATCTCTCCTTTTATTATCTTCACCCTGCTCTTTGCAACTCTTCTTCATCCAGACCACTTTACCTGCAATTTGGTCTGGTTTCTCTCTCCTCCTGCCCAACCCTAACCCTCTTCTCTCTCCTCCTGCC
>CALSBV010010241.1:27988-38420 GCA_943590825.1 Bovichtus diacanthus
TGAGTCTTATTGTTCTTATTTAGAAGTATTATGAATATATAAACTGTTATAAACTGAAGAGGAAGAGTACACCACCTAAAAGTCTGACAGAAGATCTGATTGGAGCAGAGAAGCACTAGGAGGCGTGGCCTAAGCGCCAACAAGGGGCCAATAGGACCTGGCCCCAGCCAACCAATGGGAGAAGACTATACCTGAAGAGAAGTTTTCCGAAATTGTTTTCTACGCCTCTCTATTTCAAATTATAAGAACACGACAAAAGACACCTCGTGATGCATAATCCCTCTGCTGTCTTAGTACCTGCGGGACAGTCTGGCCTTTGGTGACGTATTCATTCCCCACTTTCACTCTGGGGTAGCAAAGTCCTTTCAGCAGGTCGGCAGAGTTCAGCGCCATCAGGAAAGCCACTTTGTCTGCCACTGAGAGGGAAACATGACACCTTTTCTTGATATCTGCATGTTTTCATTGATCACAGAAAGAGGAAAGTTAGAAGCCTCACCCTCGGTGCCGTCGGGCTCCGCCTGCTCCTCCCGCTGCTTCTGCTTGAACTTCATGTTCCCATAATGCAACACGGCGCCTGTCAGCTTGTAGATGGACATTTTCTCGTCATAGGTGAAGCCCAAAACATCCGTGGCAGTCTGTTGAAATAAATGTCGTGTTAGGAGAAGCCAAACGTTTGAGCATTGGGGCGATATGTTAAAAACGTCCTGGCCACCGTCAGCCCAACGTGTGGCGATCGCAGATATAACTTGTGTTTTTAATCTAATAAATAAACAAAATAAACACACTAAATGTTAAGAAAATGAATAAACTTGCACCTACAACCTTCTGAATTGACCCTCTTTCACTGAACTAAGGCCAAGTCCTCACGTTTTCTATGTGTTTTCTTTTTGTTTTAGGTCATTTCTACCATTTCAACAATCACCAAAACTGTTTTGGTCAAAAATAAACTCTTAATTCACCAAGTTAGACGTGAAAATATGCCGATTGTACTGTTTCCCCCCCCCACTGTCTGTCTCTATATGCGGGAGGTGGCTCACATCGGTGGCCAGCAGCTCTTCTTTGTCGTCGATGCTGGCCACGGTGATCTGCCCCTGGCTGATCATGGGGAAGTCATACGGGTTGGTTGTGATGAGAAGCATTTCTGAAGAGACAAACACTCATTTATTCTTATTCCTCCACATGTCTTCGTCTGATAGAGACACGTTGTCCTCACTTTACCTATGAGCTCTGGCTTGTGTCCCGTCATTATCTGATAGAAGATGTGGTAGCTCCTTTCCTCAGTCAGCTGGAACGTCACTCTCGACTTCTCCAGCAAATCTACATTAAATTATATATCAAATGATCATTTTAAGAAGGGCTGAGTATCAAGAAGTATCTGAACTTCTCCAGTCAAACGATACCTGCATTCAATGCTTTTTACACACAGATTTGAAGACTATTTATATGATTTTGCTTGCAGCCAATCGATTCAATGCAAAGTGTGATGGGCCGACTATTGCAGCAGCTGCGACCCAGAGAGTCTGTAGCTCAGAGAAGCCGCTGTGTTTCAAGTAGCGGGCATCACAGCGCGCCCAGATCCAAAGTGCACGTCTGTGGCGTCTGATTACAGGAGACACGAGGGACACAAGTAACACGAGGAAGCACCTCATCAATCTATAATCGGAGAACGCTTTCTAAACGTATTCATGTGAAATGATTTAGACAGGGAGGAGTCGTGATGACACAAGTATGATGGGTATCGAATGAAGTAGAGAAGAAAAAGATTATAAAACTATTGTAAAAATACTAATTTCCACCTCGTGGTTGTTCACATCCATTTCTGTCCAAAATGTCATCACTTCATCATCTGATCCAATTAAAACCTTTGTGTGAAATTGTCGTAATAGAGTGAAATTATAATTATCCTCCATAATTCCAAGTGCCAATTTGAAGAAATTCCTTCAAGGTGTTCCTGAGATACATGCGTGAGGTCACGGTGACCTTGACCTTTGACCCCCAAAATCTAATGAGTTCGTCCTTGAGTCCATATATAATTCACATATAATGAACATTATTAATGTGAAAAAACAAACTTACAGGTTTCAATATCAGCAGAAGCCAGTTTTCCTGTGGTTCCAAAGTGAATTCGGATGAATTTACCCTGAAAGATAAACATCCTCTGTGAGCTGCACCAGAAAACGTGAGAGTTTATGATGAAGACGAAGACGAAGATGCACTTCTTGGACCAGCGGACCGAAGGCTTGGAGAGCTCATACTCACGAAGCGCGAGGAGTTGTCGTTCCTCACAGTCTTGGCGTTCCCAAAGGCCTCCAGCAGAGGGTTGGCTGAAATGATTTGATCTTCCAGCGTCCCCTGGAAAGCACATCCAGCTTCATCACACAATCTCAGTTTGATTTCATCAGCTCTGTATGTTGCTGAGAGGTTACCTGGATTTTACCAGCTGATTGCTCTTTCTTGTCGCCGCCAGCCACCGCGATTGTCGCAAAGTACTGGATGACGCGTTTGGTGTTGACAGTCTTGCCTGCACCGGATTCTCCACTGTGAACACAGAACAAAACAGACCTGAAGAAGAAGAAAGTGGGAATCATGCTGCACACTTGTTATTGTTGGATGAGTCGACTCACGTGATCAGGACAGACTGGTTCTCACGATCTGGGGATAAAAAAAATAAAAAAACAAGCTTCAGGGACTTTGTTATCTCAATGAAGTGATGCATGAGTTTAAAGTGACATTTAAAGTGGCTCCAAGGTCCCTTTACTAAGAGCAATGAGACACTTAATGAACAGTTTGGGTTATTTCACTTTCAGATTTAGGTTTTCAGGTATTTGTCTGGAGCTTCTTCCTGGTTTAAAGCTCAGAAAAATGTCAAGATCAGGATTTAACTAAATTTGAATTTGAGCTGGAGAAGATGGTCAATTAAATGTGATGAAAGCGCAGCAGCACAGACCCAAAGAAGAAATTAACTGAGTAAAACTGATTTATTTTCTACACTTGAACTTGAAAGGTACGTAGTAAAGAGAAATATAAGTCTTAAAACCATGTTGGGATGTACCGGTATTTACGATACCGTTGGTAAAGATTCCAACAATGAGTTCGATCATTAAACTGGAGAAAGATTTGGATAATTTCATGACAAAAGTTTTGCATTTGGTAGAATTTTGACAAAAACTACTGAAATGTATACTGTTAAAAACCCCACAACTCTGCAGCACAATGACAGAAATGCAAAAAAAAACACATTTCTCTGAAGCTTCAACAGATTGTTTGAATCCAGTGACAGATTTCATCACATCTTTACTCCCAACACACCTGCCCTTGTTTAAACAAGGTCTGGAAGCTGTATAACTCTGTACTCCTCACTCTTTATTACCCGTAAGCATATTCTGGTATGCATTATCAGAGACGGAGAAAATATGTGGCGGGGCCTCCATGCGCTTCTTCCCTCTGTAGGCCGACACCACCTTCGGGTCGTACACCGGCAGCCACTTGTACGGGTTTACAGTGACGCAGAAGAGCCCAGAGTACGTCTGCGGATGAGAACATACAGCGTGTGAGGGCAGCGAGAAAAGAAAAGGAGGAAATGTCCCTCCTGTTACCTACGTAAATCATCCACGCCGCGTAACGCTCTTTGAGGTTAAACAGCACCGAGGGCTCGTTGAGGTAGGTCATCATGGCCATGTCCTCAATTTTGTCGTACTTTGGGGGATTCATCGCGTGGCAATCTTCGTCCTTGACTGTTACAATCTGAAAGAAGAAGCTATATTGATTAAAGAAAACAGGATATTCCCACTGCAGAAGTTTTAGATTAGACAAGGAAATGTATCTTTGGCTTCTATAGAGTACAGCAAGGTACGAAACACATAGCACTCCATTAAAAACAAGCAAATACACAGTATACAATAGTGGAAATGTGCAGGTAGCAGCTAATACGTATAAATAACTTCAATTACTAGCAGGATTCATGAGAACAAACTATATACATTTTTAAAGGAGACATATTATGCTCATTTCCAGGTTCATACTTATGTCTGGGGTTTCTACTTTAACATGTTTACATGCTTTAATGATCAAAAAACACATTATTTCTCTCATACTGTGTGTCTGAATATAGCTGTACTGTCCGTCTGAAACGCTGCGTTTTAGCGCCTGTCCCTTTAAGACCCGGCCTGCTCTGATTGGTCAGTGTTTCCAGGTAGCCTCTGCACCTCAGCTGCATTTTGATTCTTCCACAGTATTTATATAGCACTTAGACCTGCTTTATGATAAAAAAAAATTCAAAAAAGACGTGGAAATCTGACTTTTTACAATATAGGACCTTTAACATTAAAAATAAAACAAGTAAAGCACCAAACCAATTGAGGCTTAAAGTGTTAAAGTTCGTATTTTACGACAAATGCATCCCATATTATGTATTTTACGTCACACTAACCAGTTTCAGAGCATGCTATAGTCATGGTTTAAGTTCATTTCTGTACCATCATTTCATTGTTTTGAATGATTTTTGCACATAAATTCAGTTGTACACAGATATATTTACCTCATCTGCTTCCGTCTTCACGGTGACTTGGCCATCTTCTCTGTTCTGGACCAGACCTTTGATGTACAGCTCCTTGGGGTCGGGCACAAAGCAGGCAGTTCGGGCATCAAACGGTCGGTTCTGAGCCTCGATTCTCTCCTTCTCGGGTTTGCGGAGAAACACGGACGCCGGCCCGTACTGGGCCATCTCAGCATCAGAGCTCATCTTGATATCTGAAGATAATAATGAAAAGAATTTCCAAGTGCAATTGGTTAAACATTTCAAAAGACTTCTAATCTAATTAGTATCTTACTCACCGGGTTTACACGACCCAGCAGAGTTGAGTCAGAGCCAACAATGTTGACAGACGCCAGAGGGGAAAATGACAGACCAATTGTCAGTGAATGGCAGGACTCTAAGTGAAGACCAGCGGGAGGTTGAGGCTCCTTTTATCAAGACCAATGTGCTGCTGAAGCAAACCGGATGCTCCAAATTTGGCAATGTCACTTCATTCAAATGTCAATCAAGTGGCATTATCGATCTCTACCCTGCACTTAAATATGGCACAGGATCTTCTAGTGGTAATAGGAACATGTCAGCGGCGGCAGGTGATAATCCTCAGGCACTATTTTTACATGCCTTCCATACTGTGAGGAACTGTCATCAGCTACTTAACGTTTATGTTGCGTTTCTGCTCAGAAGGACCACTTCCCATGTTTAATGCACGAGCTGCGTGATCAACGCGTTTAATGTGATAATGTTGTTTTCGTGACAGAAATGTGTCATTGTGTGTATTTATGGGTATAAACTATACATAACATCATGACCTTCACCACCTGCTCATTCGCCTCCAAGGCACCTTGGTGGGATTAACTGGATTAAACTCCAGACAGTTGTCAGTACTATGTCGACATAACTTTTTGGGAATGTGTCACGAAGAATGAACTTTTCGTCCAACAAATCAGATTGATCCTTGTTGGGGAACTCCTCTGAAACTGTCTTTAGGTTGTTATTCTGGAAAGCAGGCACGTTTACAATGTGTCCTATCTATTACTGTCTAACTAGGGTTGATGATACAGTAAGTACAGCTCTCTCTGACACGACATGTCATTCATAATCTGAAAGGAAGCTCGACTTTCTACATGTGGACTCTGCACATCATGAACATTATCTACACCTGCAAGCAAATCGGTCAATGTAGAAATGCATTTTTTTTAAAGTTCCCAATGTAGAGTCATGTAAAATTGGAAATTTTGCAAATGCAAAATGCAAATATCACGTCACGGCTGCCAAAATCTTTCATTATATTTTAATCTTTTGAGGTTGCCATGTAACTTGATATATGTATGTTTGTATGTCAGTATTTAGTTTGTTAGTTTTGTGCCATTTTACCAAGGATTTTATGGTATTATTATTTATATCCATAAAATCAACATAATCTCTGTTATCCACTGGTATTACCCAATACATTATACTATACTATAAAATATTTTAAAAAATAAGGTATTGAATGTAGAAAGAATACAAAACCCGATCAAACCAGTTCTGCAGCATAATCCACTTCCATTTATTGTTTTATTGCAGTAACAATAATTGCTTCTAGCTTCACAGAGTCATGGCATTTAAATTAGAGAAATAGTGGCACATCATCAGCATAACAATTAAATTACAAAAATATTAGTAAAGTGGCTAAATTGGAACTTGTACACAGAAAACAGAAGTGGGCCAAGAATCAAACCCTGTGGGACACCACCAATTAAAGAATTAAAAAAAACAATTGTGTATAAAGATAATTCACTTGATATTAGAGAAAGAAGATGTTTTATAGTTTTAAATCCTGGTGGCACATTTATTTACGAGAAATGCTACTCTACTGCTTTTGAATTCAAGTTGTGTGGTAATCGTTATTATTCAAAACAATTTGTCTGCAACACATCTCATGCCACGTATTCCATGTCAAGGTTAGTGATAGCCAGCCACCTTGAAGGAAGTTGTGTGGTTTGTCTGGTTTGTTTACGAGTTAACACATAATGGTGTCTCGTGTAGCAACACATGAGGACAGCTTTGCTACCACTTTTAGAATAAGCATGGGAGACCGTCTGTAACTTGAGCCCTCATCATATTAGGGGGAGCAAGTGTGAACAGCAGGTTGTCATCTTGAAAATACATAAAATCATCTCTTAATATGCAGCAGTAAAGTGTATGTAGGCTCTGTAACAAGGAGAAATCACACCACACGTGGTTCTTTTACCAACTGGTGAAAATCAGGTACGTTTTTTTTTTTTTTTAATGTCTGATATGATTGATGAGCAGATTTTCTTGAATTCATATTAACTGTTGATTTTATGAGAACTGTACTGTTTGGCAGAGGTCGAGTCACAAATGTGATGACCAACCAATAACCAATGACCAATGAATGAGTTGAAAATACTTGATACCTCGCCCGAAGACCAAAGATTAAAAGGTGTTAAAAAGTGAGCCACAAATCACTTCATTTCCCTTTATTTTGAAATGTTAACGTTATTCATTCGCAGTAAGTTGACATTTGATTCCCCAGATCGACTTTGTTTTAACCCACAGCATCCAATCAAGTTGCAGGAGAGAACCATGAAGAGCTAACGCTGGGACTTGACCTGGGACTTGACCTGGGACTTGACCTGGGACTTGATCTGGGACTTGACCTGGGACTTGACCTGGGACTTGACCTGGGACTTGACCTGGGACTTGATCTGGGACTTGATCTGGGACTTGCCTGTCTTGACTTGGGACTTGACTTGGGACCTCCCTGTCTTGACTTGGGACTTCACTTGGGATTTGCCTGTCTTGTCCTGAGACTGGACTTGGGACTCGATCTGGGACTTGAGCTGGGACTTGCCTGTCTTGACTTGGGACTTGACCGAGAACTTCCCTGTCTTGACCTGGGACTTCACTTGGGACTTGCCTGTCTTGTCCTGGGATTGGACTTGGGACTCGATCAGGGACTCGATCAGGGACTCGATCAGAGACTCGATCTGGGACTTGCCTGTCTTGACCTGGGACTTCACTTGGGACTTGCCTGTCTTGACTTGGGATTTGACTTGGGACTCGATCTGGGACTTGACCTGGGACTAGCCTGTCTTGACTTGGGACTTGATCTGGGACTTGATCTGGGACTTGCCTGTCTTGACTTGGGACCTGACTGTCTTGTCCTGGGATTGGACTTGGGACTCGATCAGGGACTCGATCTGGGACTCGATCTGGGACTTGATCTGGGACTTGATCTGGGACTTGCCTGTCTTGACTTGGGACTTGCGTGCAAAGACTTGAGATTTATGACTTGCAAAACACTGACTTGGTCCAACCTCTGCAGCTTGCTAACAGAAAGGCTGCAACATAAAATAAATATTAAACGTGTGTCCTGTTCTCCCGCTGCCGTCTGTCCCTTCCTGTCCACTTAGTGTCCTGTCAGCTCCTCCCGTCCCTCCCGTCCCTCCCGTCCTCCTCTTTGTACTTTCTCTTCACTTGGAGGTTACCTTCAGCTTTTCATACGTAAGGCTCCTCTGCTGAAAGTCACACATGCATCGCAGTAACTCTAACCCTGCTTCACAGGGATTTCTACAAATGTCACGCACATACCAGCTGCTGCTGATTACTGCGCCGCACACAGCAGTGAAAACATGTGGATTTTGACATGGTCCATTTTTAACTCGCAGGCTTCTCTACAATGCCCACACGTCAGGCCTGTTCTTATTCCGCTTTTTAATTGTTTATCTTGGTTTTCAGTTGAAGCTGTGAGACGATGCTAATGTGATTTGTACAGTTGAGTTGGTGAGTGACAGTGTGGCAGATAAACCCTGCTGGTTTAATGCATTAATATTTAGTGATTCTGACGAGGTTGTGCCTGTATTCTCATAAGTAACTGCATATCTAAAGATGTTCTACCTCCTGTTAAACAGTATGCTTTATAATCAATCATATCACATTTTAGTTTCTCTAATAATAGTTGTACAATCTCAAACATTCCTGCTTTTCCTTTTTGTTGTAAAGTGACATCACGGTTGTTGTCAGAGGATGTTAATGTGAGTGAACAAATAACACAGCTTCAGATTTGATGTTTTTATTGATTCAAGAGACTAAACATGTTGATGGATAAAGTGTCTCCATCTTTTTGTAATCTATTTTAATGCAAGACAAATCTCATGGTGACCATTACAGAGTAATAAGGAAGAAATGCTGCAAATTGCAGAAACTTTTTTCTCATTCTTGACCATTTTACAATGAAAATTTAGATATTTTTTTTGTCACTGTTGTTTCTATTATTGATTAAAGATGTTATTCTGTGACGGTGTTAATTATTCATGCTATGAATTCCCCATAATGTTCAGATGCATTTGACAGGCGCAAAGACTTCCAGAAAGGCATTTTTTGTGTGTAAGAATGAGGGTTTAGTTCAGGTCAGCGCGTAAATAACTGCAGAGTCGACACTATTCCTGGAACATGATGAGCGGACACTGTTTACTTTGCTCGCTCCTGACTGATCCAGGGCTTAACTACACAGACTGGTGACCAGATGCTGGATATATGCAAGAAACCTTGTTTTGTATCTGCGGATTTAACAACTCTGACTAGTGAGTCTGTGGTGACAGTCGATGCAGCACTTACTGAAATATCTCAACAACTACAGGACGCATTGTCCTGAAAGTCTGCAGAGATGTTCATGCTCCCCAGAGGATCAATCCCACCAACTTTGGCAATTCTGACTTTTCCTCGAGCGCCTCCACGAGTTTGACCCTTTTGGATTTGAGTGAAATGTCTTTTCATGAAATCTAATTTTTTAATTCGTCCAATACTTTGGTTTATGACTAAATACCTGCTAAATGAATTACATTCAAAATTGCTGAAAACAAACCATATGTGGAGTATTAGTGCAGAGTAAGGGGCAACATGCAAAAACACAGGATCCTACATTTCCCACAATGCAACTGCCTCTTTAATTAATAATATGATGGCATTTAGCAAAGCACACCAGCTGCTTATATGACCTTTAGCTGGAAGGTCAGTTTATTACATTTTTACCTTGATTTGTACAACTGTCACCTAAAACTGACTCAAAATCCAACTTCCTGTCCAAAGAAAACCACGCATCTCCAAATTTGGTGATTTAAATGTTTTATATAAGTTGAAAGACTACAGGAAGTGTTTCTTTATACTGTAGGTTGAGTAAGTTCTACTTCTTAATTTAAATAAACCATTTTAACCCTTGTGAAAAACTGCCATAAAATTATATATTAATATATATTTAAATCTTTTAACCAACATAAGCTCCGATCAAAAGTATCAAGTATTAATTAATTTTCTGAATTTTAATGCTTTAAATGTTTGTTTGCATAATGCCACTGTTGTGAAAAAACAACTAAATATTATTATTTTCTGTTTACTACATGCGAGGGGGATTTTTCTTCACAATCTACCATATTTCAATGATGAGCAACAACACTGATTTTGATGCATTGCATAATACACATACACATAATATAATACAGCAGCAATGCGCCTTTTTGGAAACTAGGAAAATAGCCTGTAATTGTCCCACAGGGCTGATATAATACAAAACATGATTTTATGCCGTAATGGCCGTGGGGTTTCAATGGGGACGTTTTATCCAATTTATTTTTTGGCTACACAGTTTATTATAGAAGTTGTTGTTCAACCTCCATAATAAAAAGAAATACAAATGTATTCCACATGCATTAGCACAACCAAAATGATCCAAAAATGTTATTTTAAACCATAAATGTCCCTAATGAGGCGTCAGGGTTAAAACCACTGGATTGGCTGAAAAACTCCATCGTCACAAAACTTTTCTACTGTTCTTATATACGACATTATATGACATTATATGACATTATATGACATTATATGACATTATATGACATT
>CALSBV010010241.1:116836-133591 GCA_943590825.1 Bovichtus diacanthus
TATGTAGAGTTGTGTCCAGAGAAACGTGTCCCTGAAGGCATCGTTTCCTCTCTGTCATGGCGTCGTCTCCCTGTGTTGTATATGTAGAGTTGTGTCCAGAGACACGTGTCCCTGAAGGCATCGTCTCCCTTTGAGCAGCGTCAGCTTGTGTTTGTCTGCCAGAAGCTTCATAAACTGACTTTTTATCCAGTTTTAAGACACTTTTTACATCCTGGTGCTTTTTAACTCTATATTTGAAGATGAAGGATTTTAGTCCTCGGACGTCTGGATCTTAAGTTCTCAGAGAAACAAGCTGACAAACGTGAGCGGCAGAAGAACAGTGAGCAGGAGAAACTCTGCTGTTTCACCTCAAACTGCTTCATTCTCTGTTTCTTCTGCTTTGAATGAGGAGAGTTGTTGCTGCAGGTAAACAGCTTTTAATAACAATGACGTGATCCTCACCGAGAGAAGCTGACTGCACCAAACTCCCTCCAAGAAAAGGACAAAGATTTGAGGCTTTGAATGCAACACGCACAGGGACATCTGGTGGTTTAAAATATTTAGTACAATAAAAATCCTGGGTTTTTTTGTACAGCGAAATAAAAATTAAAGGAGCTATCCTGACGGTGCGTTCACATGTAATCCGTTATTTCAAAAATAAAGAAGAATACAAATATACAAGATGTATTTACTGTAAAAAAAACATTTTACACAGAAGAAATAAATAAATATGGGAATAAATATGTAATACAGAATATTTTAAGGTGCAGTTGGAATGTAAAGCGCTGTGCAGTTATTAAATATATTTACATTTTTATTAATATACCTTTTTTTTTCTGCACGATGTGGAGGTTAATATTCATTAAAACTTTTACTTACTCAGGAATATGTTCCCATACTTTCTAGTTTACATCGCCATGTTTTTCCATTATTCTCCTCTGATCTTAAGATGTGTATCATGAGAGTACAAAGTTTAGCTGCAAAACTAGATTAAATGTCAGCCCTTTAATATTAATGTACATGCGGAGCTGATATTAAAGCGGCTTTTTGCTACAGGAGCATCTCTGTGGTCCTCCTGTTTCCTAAAAGGCTCGCGTGTTTTCAGGATGCATGAATACATGTCGACTTTTGTTTCCAAACTCCAGATCTGAATCTGTTTCCTGTTTGATTTTCAGCCGGAGCGAATAGACCCCAGTGCGTCCAGGCAAGGCTACGACGTGCGCTCAGACGTGTGGAGTCTGGGAATCACACTGGTGAGTCATAACGTCACCGAGTGTGAAAATAAAGTCAAATAACCTTCTAAAGATTCATAGATCCTTCATGAGTGTGGGGAGATTAGTCAAACGTCTACATTTAAAGATCTTTTTTTCTTAAAAAGCATTAAGTGTCTAAAATACAGTTTGAATTGAGTGTTTTCTGCCTTTTAAAGTACATGTACGGTTTATTACATCGTTGTTAACTTGCTTATGTTTGCATCAACCTGTGTGAGAGTTTAACAGAAGTCGGGGCTCTTATTGTGAAATGAACAGGAAATGTTCTTGTTTTTCGTGCTGAACGATGTCGGGTGTGCGTGAAGGAGTCGTGGGTTGACCTCAAAGCGTGCTGCTGTGTGTTCCGTGTGTTTCAGTACGAGCTGGCCACAGGGCGGTTCCCTTACCCAAAGTGGAACAGTGTGTTCGACCAGCTGACCCAGGTGGTGCGAGGAGACCCGCCGCAGCTCTGCAACTCTGAGGAGAGACGCTTCTCCCCCAAATTCATCTCCTTTGTCAACGTGTGGTGAGGAAACGCTGCCTGGGATGAATGCATCCAGCAGCAAATGGATTTAAAAACATTTGTGTTTGCACGTCTATTGATTCTGAACACTGACAAATCAAAATGAGGCTTCACTAATATAGTTAGAATTATAATATGTGGAGAATTACATTCCAGTGGAGGCTGTGTGGGATTGTTCCAGACTTCAGAAGTCCAAAAATCAACATTTATTGAAATAAAAATGGATGATTTAAAAGAATCCACCATCCAATCTATATTTGTTGGCGTTTAGCCTTTAAAGAAAACCACAGATTGCTGGGAGGCATTAACTAACAGCAGCATCATTTATAAATTAAATGTAAATATATATATATATAATAAGAAAGACTCAGTTAATCCCATGAATTTGGATTTTCTTCAAGGATTTTCTCCTTTTTTTTTACTTTTTAAGGGGAAGAAGTCAAACATTCAAAGCTTTATTCATATGTTACAGATACAAATGGAAAAAGATGTTTAGAATTTAAATGAACCTGCTGGAGGTTTCTGTCCCCTGGTGGACAAATGCATGAACTTCTTCCTACTTTTAACACTTTTTATTTTTATTTTTCATCCTCTCAAGCCTTACAAAGGACGAGTCGAAAAGGCCAAAGTACAAAGAGCTACTGGTGAGTTCTGTTTACATCCTTAAAGTACTAATAAAGCTTTTAAAATGTATTTAACGAGTCTTGAAAGTTTGGAAAAATGTTTTCAAGGTGAAGATACACGAAATGTTTTTGATTTACAACATAATCTGCTGTTTCCTCTACACACACACTCATGCAAAGCAAAAATACTTTTAATGTGTGAAATGATCCAACACCGTCCTCATATTTATTTGTTGTCCTGGCGTCTCGGCATCATTTAAATAATCACGACCAAAACAATCAAAGCTAATGTGCATTGACTGGCTGCTCTGTAAACTTATATTGTAGCAATTTAAATGTAATTACAAAGGCTTGAATTTACTCTTAAAACGCTGCACGAGCCGAACTTTCCGTATTTCCTGGTTTTATTTTGTAGGAGTTTGTGATTATTTCTAACCCGATTTGTCTTGGTGAACCACAGAAAGACCCGTTCATTCAGATGTACGAGGAGCGCTCAGTGGACGTGGCGAGTTACGTGTGCAGGCTCATGGACCAGATGCCGGCGTCTCCCAGCTCCCCGATGTACATGGACTGATGCGTGCGCGAGGCACGGCGAGATAGAGAACACATCACGAAATATTCACCAGTCTGCAACAAATAGATGCATCAACAACAACAAAAAAAAAAAAAAAGACAACAAAGTAAAAGAAAAACAAATCCTTGTGTAAATTTGCTTGGTCCCCTTATTGCAGTGTTAAGAGAATTGTAAAGCCTAAAAAAAAAAAAAAGTAAAAAAAACAAAAAAAAAAAAAACACCATTTGGCAATAAAAGTGGTGTCATGTCTGTATAATATATCAACACTTCTGTTTCTCTTCACAAACACCGTCATGTAAGTATAATAGCAGCCGCATCAATCAGTCGACTCATCTCGATGAGGACACGTCAGTGCTTAGTACAGTGATTTAAGAAAAAAATAATAATAATAATAATGTGGAACTTGTATTTATAGAACTGAAACCATGTGGAGTATTTGATTTGGAGATTCTTCAACATACTGGAATCATGCTCTTTTGTGAATTGTCCCACCTCTTCCATGTGCGTAACTGAAAGCATTGTGTTTGGTATCTTAATGGAACTTTGCTTCTCTGGGTATAAAGCAGTTTAAAAACAAGTGTCTGTGGGCAGAATGGTGTTAGACCTGCAGTCAGGCTGCCGCCCTCGCTGTACAGTGGACTATATGCTGATATATGAATAAAGACGGAGAAAGGAAGTGTGTGTTCGCTCGTTTTTTAAATTTATTTAACTTTTATTTGGAATAGGGGTGTTGTATCTGTGCATTCTGAATGTAGTGATGTGAACCTGTTTTACTCCACTAAATGTATTTGACAGCTTTCATTATTTTGCACATTCAGATTAATAATATAAATAATCTAATAATTTAGGATGTATTATTATTAAACCACCCAGCAGTAGTGTATATACGTTTACACGCTTTAATGTTCATAAAACACACGTTTCTGTCTGAAACACAGCTGGGCTCCATGTTTACTTCCTGTCAGCTGATTCATTCACAAACACTGCAACTGGGACACGTTTACAATGTTTGCTTTTAAAACGAAACTAAAATAATGTAGTTGTGACATCACAATGTGTGTGTTGTATTTTATTTTGTAGTATAAACATGCTTTTTTGATTAATATTACTGGTGCATTAATGTTGTATTTGTGTGCCAATTTTAACCCCTTTATACACTGTTGGGGAATTTACAGCAAATCATATTTTAGAGGAAAATCATATTTGTAGTGAGTGGATTTTTTATCTTCCAGTAGCAGAATTATCTCAACCCATAAAGGAACAAAGAAACCTGCAATTTATTAAAACAATTTAAATGAAAAATCACAATATTTGGAGATACTTGGTTTTCACTAGACAGGAAATAGTATGAAAAACGTAATCTGAAAAGTAACTAAAGCTGCAAGTAAAAATGCTCAAGAAAAGTACAAATTTGGTTCATTTCATTCTTTTTTACACAAAACTTTTATTTTTAGCATTTATTATTTGTCTCATTGCATTGTTTTTTTATATAATTTTATGCCTTTTTTTGTTTTTTTATCAGCTCCTGTATTGCTATTGTACTGTATGATATGTGCTTTATTTTGTTTGATAATTATTATTATTATTATAAGAAATAAAGGACAAAAATAAATACAGGAAAGCGGATAACAATAAAAATCAAATAAATATATATTTTTCTAAGTGAAAAAATGCAATGAGGAAAAAAATATTCAAAATAAGTTAAAAATGATATAATTATAATAACAATTAAACATCTTATAATAAATACTCATTCTGTTGCTATCGTCTCGGTCAAATGTGGATTTGAACCAAAGCAGCAGATCGTGGTGAATACTGACACAAACAGCCTCTTTTAGTTTATATAACTTTTAGTGAAAACTGCATGAAGATGGAGGGAAGTTGCAGGAACTCGTGCTTCATCCTCCTCGTGCAGGACGTCTTCCTCTCCCGTGTGGTCGGTCGCCCCGGGTGAGTTTGAAAAGTATTTAAAAAGAATTCAAAAATGCTCTTTAAACCCACCTTTTTAAACTAGCTTACTCCCTTTAACTGCAACAACTGCGTCTTATTTTGTAATGATTACAACTCGCTGCTTATTGTGAGTGTTGTTGATTTCATTTATGTTTTATTGTGGGAACTTTGTTGCTTATTGTATGTCTTGTTGTGGAGCTTGTGTGATGTAAGGCACAGTTAAATGTAGAGTACAGTATTATTATTATTATTATCATCATCATTATCATTATTATTATTTTAATTTCTATTATTATTAATATTTTTATCATCATTATTATTATCATTATTATTATTATTTTAATTTCTATTATTATTATCATCATTATTATTATCATTATTATTATTATTATTATTTTAATTTCTATTATTATTATTAATAATATTATCATCATCATTATTATTATTATCATCATCATCATTATCATTATTATTATTATTTTAATTTCTATTATTATTATTATTAATATTATCATCATCATTATTATTATTATTATTATTATTTTAATTTCTATTATTAGTATTATTATCATCATCATCATTATTATTATTATCATTATTATTATTATTATTTTAATTTCTATTATTATTATTATTAATATTATTATCATCATCATTATTATTATTATTATTTTAATTTCTATTATTAATATTATTATTATCATTATTATTATTATTATTATTATTTTTATTTATTTTTTTTAATGGCAAAACACTACAAAGGAAACCAGAGAGTGTGGATATCTTTAAAAGAAAATTTTAAACACATCTTTTAAGCCTGGCTTTTATTTTGTTACTGACTGGTGTTATTATATTATAGATATGTGAAATCTATATATTAATGGCTGTCCTGCTTTTTTTCTTTTTTTTTTTAGGCCTATTTTATTTTTGTGTGATATAAGGCACAGTTAAATTAAATGTACGGTATTATTATTATTATTATTATTATTTTAATTTGTATTATTATTATTATTATTTTAATTTGTATTATTATTATTATTATTATCATTTTGTTCTCTGAGTTATGATTTCATCAAGATATTTTTTGTTTTTTTAATCTCTCTGTAAAGCACGTTGTTTAACCTTTTTTTAATTTTTTTTTTATTTTTATAAATAGATTTCACTTGACCAGATAAACTCGTCAGTTAGTTTTTGTTTAATTAAAACGTCACATTTCGTTGCCTGGACAACGTGTGTTAAACAGCTCCACCTGCTGGACAGACGGAGGTATTGCATTTATTTATTTATTCATTTGTTATGTTATTAGTTATAAGAATGTACTCACAATCAGCCATACCATTTCTATTATTAAAGAAACAAAGACATAGACATTATATAACAACAAAAATAATAATAATCATTAATAAGTTATAGTACATAAACAGTTTTCACATTCAAAATAAGAGCTTCAATACTAATTGCATGTGTTGTTTTGCACAATATATATTCATTATAATTATATTTTCTTGTTCAGCCTTACAGAAAGAAAAAAATAGCTACACCAGAGGGTAATAATAATAATAATAATTATTATTATTATTATTATAGGAAAAATAATTTTGACAGACAGATTTTAGCTACTGACATGCAATTCTTTTATTTATTTTAATTTTCAGATATATTTCTCTAAATTGGGGTTTGAGATTCTAAAAAGGAATAAGGCATTTTTATAAAAATGTATTTTTTTATTATAGATAAATATAAAAAATATAAATGTCTGACACCTGACTCCTACGTTTTATGCAGCTTTATTTCCGTTGGTTCATATAGTTTAATGTTTTAAATGTATATTTTGTTCTATTCTATTCACCTCCAGGAGAATCGTCTCCCTCATGTCCGTCACTATAGGTCAGAGATTTATTACATCAGATCATATATTTGGTCATATTTTCTGCATACGATCACATAATTATTGAACAGATAAAACTTCAAGCAACTTCTTTTGTACCTTGAAGTCTCTTTTTTTTTTTTGTTCTTTTAAAGGTATAAATGTCAACTGTCACAGCCTTTTTCACATTTAAAATTTAAAATAAAAAAAATGTTTTTAATAAATACATAAAAAAAAAAGAAAAGAAAAGAATAATAATAATAATAAAAAAAAAGAAAAAAAAAAAAAGAAGAATAATAATAATAAATAAAAAATAAAAGTAAAAGCTAAATCATGATCGCATTTACAGTTGTGCCACTATTCTTGCCTGGTCAAAAACACACTCTCTAATAATGCACCAAAGTTTGGAAATTGTTCTTTTTCATTATTTTTTGTTTGAAAACCAGGCATGGCAGCAGATCTCACCACAGATGTGGCTTCTTGCTCTATATCTTGCATTTCCTCATGTTCTCGCAGAACGTTTTTAGTTAAGTAGTTAGTGTTTTGATAAAAAAAAAAAAATAAATAAATAAAAAAAATCATAATAATAATTAAATCAAATTAAAAAAAATAAATAAAAAGAATATCTATTAAATTCATTACAAACATTTTTATTTCCGTTATTGATGTTTTTCTCCTTAATTAGATGGCAGGATTAATTAGGCTTCATCTTAATGGCTCATACTTCAAAGGGCTTAATATAAATATTTAAGTGAAACAGGTTTAATATCTTATTCTATACTTTTGTTTGTTTTATTTTAACTGTTTTAAATGTAATAAAGTCATGCTATCACACTCCGGTACAGTAGGTGGCGACATGCACCTCCCACGTTGCTTTGTAGTCCGCCATTAAAACCAACGAAGAAGAAGAAGAATTAAATAAGCGAAGAATCCTCTACGTCATCACTAGATGCCGGAAGTTAAAGTGTCACATGTGTCAACCAACCTCTAAAGTCCTGCTGAATGAGCACCCAGCGACTTTTAGGTAAATAATGCTTTAAGAAAATCGTGAGGAAATGTATAAACAAGCTATACTTTATTAATAGCGCTGGTTATTCACATGGTCGCGGCGCGTTTATAATGAATACGGTGCATTCGAAGCTCAGGTCCTTCACACTCGTGTTTATAAAAGGCAGAGCTCTGTCTGCTGCTCCGGCTGTCACACGCTGTCACTTTCCTCTCTATCGGACTGTTTTCCAGTTTTTGCGAACAATGGCTACTACTACTACTAACAACAACAACAACAACAACACCCCGGAGACGAGGCCGCTGGGCTTTAGGAAAGCGAAGCAGAAGACTAAAGAGAAGCAGAAGAGGAACGTGGAGAGCCACGGGTCAGCCACCGTGTACGTGCAGGTGGTGGGAGCAGGGAGCAGAGACAACGCTGCTTCTCTCTACGTGTTCTCCGACTTCAACAGGTACACACACACACACACCTTCCACCTTTACACACACACCTTTACACTTCTCTCTACGTGTTCTCTGACTTCAACAGGTACATACACACACACACACACACACCTTCCACCTTTACACACACCTTTACGCTTCTCTGTACGTCTTCTCCGACTTCAACAGGTACTTATACACGGGGGTTTCAGCACACACACACACACACACACACACACCTTTACACACACACACACACACCTTCCACTTTTACACACACACCTTTACACACACCTTCCACCTTTACACACACCTTTACACACACCTTCCACCTTTACACACACCTTTACACACACCTTTACACACACCTTTACACACCTTCCACCTTTACACACACCTTTACGCTTCTCTGTACGTGTTCTCCGACTTCAACAGGTACATACACACACACACACACACCTTCCACTTTCACACACACCTTCCACTTCCACTTTCACACACACCTTCCACTTCCACCTTTACACACACCTTCCACTTCCACTTTCACTTTCACACACCTTCCACTTCCACCTTTACACACACACTTTTACACACACCTTCCACTTCCACTTTCACACACACCTTCCACTTACACACACACACACACCTTCCACTTTTACACACACACACCTTCCACTTTCACACACACCTTCCACTTTCACACACACCTTCCACTTACACACACACACACCTTCCACTTTTACACACACACACCTTCCACTTCCACACACACCTTCCACCTAAACGTACGAGGCGCTGTGTGTCACCATTACACCATTATTAAAACATTAACACTTTAATAGTATTTGTTAGCAGCTCTGTACTTCAGGGTGTGTCAGTAACATCACATTTAATTTGTACATTTTAGAATCTACTGTCTCCTCCTGTGTGTTGCAACACTTTCCCTCGGTATAAATAAAGTTCTATCTTATCTTAAAGGTATTTGTACAGCACCACAGGAGCAAACATCACAGTTCATTCAGCTCACACTTTAGTGCAAAGCGACAATAAGTGCAAACAATCATGAGGACACAACTCTGAAGAGCCAGAAACGTGCATGTGCATCAGCTTCAAAATAAAGTGCAGTAAAGTAGGTTTTAAAGGGGAATCTGGGCCCCACAGTCAGGGAGCAGATAATCAGAGACATCCATCCGTACGCTCCCTGAATGCATCATAACTCAATACACAACCCTCAATACTCCGGGGTTTACAAAACAAATAATATTATTAAAGCTCTACCTGAGCGACAGAAATATGCAAATGAAGTCATGAATGAATGAATGAATGAATGAAGGACCCTTTCTTTAAGACGCTGTGATAGTTTTACACTTTATACATATTTCCCCTCTGATGCATGGACATACGCTTTTATTTTGTACCTTTTTTATTTTTTTTTGTATGCACAGTTTTGTCATTTGTGCACATATGATCCACGTGTGCTTTACGTCCGACTTTTGACTCATAAGTTAGGACAGTTCAGTGAAGAGCTTTCACATTTTGCACACAAAGCGGGTCCATGTAGCAACTTTCAGTTACACATGTTGAAATCAAGCGTAATTCTATACAATACTTTAGAAGAAACTATATTATACATAGACATAAATCAGCCCACGAAGGCCCGAACTGACAGTAGTTTTCCCTCCTCTGCTGCAGATACCTGTTCAACTGCGGGGAAGGAACCCAGAGACTCATGCAGGAACACAAGTAGGCCGCTTCGAACGCACGTCGCTCATCTTAGTCAGCCTGATGCTCCAGATTCAGAGAATTAATGTTGTTGTTGTCCTCTGACAGACTGAGAGTTTCTCGCCTGGATAACATCTTCCTGACCAGAATGAGCTGGGAGAATGTGGGAGGTTTGTCAGGTCAGTAACACCCGTCAGATAAACCGGCTTCACGGAGCTTCAGCTTGGGCTGAGGCTCAGCAGGCGGAGGGTCGGGGGTTCGATCCCCGGCCTCTACAGTCAGCATGTCCAAGAGTCCTCGAGCAAGATACTGAACCACAAAGTGCTGCTGATGACCAACAGCGTGTGTGTGAGTGTTTATCCCTGATGAGCATGTGGCACCTTGTAGCCTCTGACTCTGTGTGAGTATGTGTGTGTGTGTTGATGTGTTGTAAAGCTTTGAGTGATCGCAAAGATTGTAAAGCGACATATAAATGCAGAATATTTACCATTCCTAGCGACTTTCAGCTCGTCCGGCTGCAGCTTCACGCCTCTGCCTCGCCCTCGGCCTCCTCGGAGAGAAAGTTTCCTCTAAAGTCTGTTAGCAGCAACCTTTTAGCAGCTTTCCCTCAGGAGTCGTGTAACTGAACATGTCTGTCCTCCACAGGGATGATACTAACCTTGAAGGACACCGGTGTTCCAAAGTGTGCCCTCCATGGACCCCCACAGCTGGTGAGGGACTCCACACCAGTACATACTCTGTGCATGTCAGACTTAATACGATACCTTATTAAAAATAATATCAACATTCGATACCACAGGGGAGAATGTGCACAAATTAAAGGCAAAACATTTCTGAAAAAACTGCACTTCTCTCTTCTCGCAGCAGAATACAGCAGAACGACCGTAGTGATAATAATTAACACTTTTTTTTTTATATTCTTGATTCAAAATCCTCCTTTTTCCATGTTTTTCTCGAGGTGGTTCACATGTTCAGAAGCCGCTGAGCTTGCCACGCATTCAAAAAGGCAATAAAGTGCAAGTAGGAAAAAAAACCCTGCAATTTTATGTATTTTCAAGTTCCAAACCAGAGCGTAGCTGCACCTGCGGATGTGTTCACTACGTGTGTGCAGGACTGGAACACGAGTACGTGCTGCACGTGTGTCTGCAGCAGCTTTCTAATGCAACATGTATCCTTCACTTCTCTCCTCCTCTTCGCCGCCGCTCCTTCATCGAAGGAGAACTTTCTGAACGCCATCAAGTCGTTTTCCGGACCGCTGGAAGACATCAAGCTGTGTATGTTGAGAGCGCTGAACTGAGTTTGCACGATTGTTAGTGTAACATCGCTCTTTGCGTGACGTTCACTGTGTCTCCTAGCTGTGCGGCCGTACACCGAGGAGACGTTCACGGACGAAACCATGACGCTCCATCAGGTGCCCATAGTGGGTGAGTCTCCCCCGCTCCTCCGCTCAGACTCAAGGTGTGTTTGCTCTTCTGACTCTTCTCTGTCGTCCCTGCAGCCCAGACGATGGCCCCCGACAGGAAGCTCTCCCCCAAATCGGGCGGGAGCAGCCCGTCCTCCCCCGGGAGAGACGACGGCGACACGAACACCCGCGGATACAATCCAGGTAGTGCAGGAGCCGCTGGAATGCTAACGTTAGCATGCTAACAGGTTGAAGTACAGCCGATGGATGGAGCTTTTTTCAGTTTAAAATTTGACCCGAGAGGAAAACATTTCATCATGAGAGGAACTAAACACTTTCATGTCAATTAGTCAATTTATTATTAACGGGATGAAAAAAAAAGATAATTTCCAGCATTTTATAAACAAAAAGATATTTTGTACAATGCTTTTAAAGGACGTTGCACTTTTCTCCGCTGGATTGTTGGTCTCTGCAGACGCTGGGATTCATCGAGTGATGAATTGATTAGTTGCTGCAGCTCGGGTACGAATGACAAGTCTAAACGTCTTTGTTTGAATCTCTTAGGTGAAGGGCGGAACGTGGCGAGGGACAACTCTTTGGTGGTTTCCTACATATGCAAAGTAGGAAACTTTCAGCAATGTTGTCGTCCTGTTGTGACGTACACCTCAGCTTTGTTTCTCACTTTCTTCTTCTCTGCTTTTCCTCCCACAGCTTCACCCCAAGAAAGGAAACTTCTTAGTGATGCAGGCGAAGGAGCTCGGCCTGCCTGTGTGAGTGCATTATTATTACTGTTATTATTATTATTATTATTATTGTTTTGATTGTATGTTCTGTTGGAACAAGTTCATTATGACTCTACCGCTTCATTTTATAGGTTTGAAAAAGTCAAATTTAATCATGTTGAATATTATTATTATTATTATTATTATTAATAATAATCATCTCTATATTATTGTTATTATTATTATTAATAATATCATAGATATCTTATTATTATTAATAATAATAATATACATCTCTATATTATTATTAATATTATTCACATCTCTATATTATTATTAATTATATCATACATCTCTTATTATTATTATTATTATTATTATTATTAATAATAATAATAATAATATTATACATCTCTATATTTATATTATTCACATCTCTATATTATTATTAATAATAATAATATACATCTCGATATTATTATTATTATACATCTCTATATTATTATTATTATTATTATTAATAATAATATTATACATCTCTATACTATTATTAATATTATTCACATATCTATATTATTATTATTATTATTAATAATATCATACATCTCTTATTATTATTATTAATAATAATAATATACATCTATATTATTTATATTATTCACATCTCTATATTATTAATAATAATAATATACATCTCTATTATTATTATTATTATACATCTCTCTATATTATTATTATTATTATTATTATTAATAATATTATACATCTCTATATTATTATTAATATATTCATATCTCTATATTATTATTAATAATATTATACATCTCTATATTATTTATATTATTCACATCTCTATATTATTATTAATATTATTCATATCTCTATATTATTATTATTAATAATACTACTAATAATAATAATTATTATTAATACTAATTATTATTATTAATAATAATAAAATGTATTATTATTATTAATAATAATGATAATTATTATTATTATAATTATTATATAGTACAACCCATTAGTGTAACTGCAACTACAGTTGTTTTTCTTTGTCATTTATTCGTCTGTCGATAATTGTTTTTACATTAATCAATTAATTGTTTGATCCATAAAAATGTCCCAAAGTGACTTTATTCAAAACCCAAAATTAGAAATTTCTAAAGATGTAAAAGTGAAAAAAGCAGCAAAATCTAACATGGGAGAAGCTGGAGTATATGTTTCCATTATAATAGTATTATTATTATTATAATATACTACAGTAATGAGTTGTAATGCTGTTGTAACTACTCTGAACCCTTTGTTCCCACAGAGGCACCTCAGAGATCGGTCCGCTCGTAGCCGCTCTGAAGAACGGGAAGAGCATCACGTACAAAGGCAAAGAGGTGGCGTGTGCAGCCGCCGCGTCTCATACGACCTCCTTTCTGTCGCGCTGCCGCTCTGAACTCTGTTTTCTTCCTTTCTGTGTTCTTGCAGATCCGGCCCGAGCAGGTTTGTACTCCCACTGACCCAGGACCCGTCTTCATCGTCGTCGAGTGTCCGTCTGAGTCGTTTGTCCAGGGCGTTTGCACCAATGAGCAGCTGAGAAGGTAGCGGCGCGATCGTCCGGGATCATCGCTCATTCTCGTTTCTTTACCTGCTCATTTATTTGACTTGTCGTCCCCTCTAGATACCAGACGGGGGGCACGGAGGACTGCGCCGCGCTGGTCGTCCACATTACTCCGGAGAACGTTTTGACAACGGATCAATACCAAAAGTGGATGGAGAGGTTTGTCTTCTCTCGCTGTGAAGCCAGACTCCATAGAGAGTCCTGCGTTTTTTAACGTTCAGTTGAGATGAGACGCGACATGCAAAAATATCATTCTCTCAAACACTGGTTCATTTTGAGATTTTGGGATTTTTTGCTTCCATAACTCGTCTTTTTTCAGACTCATGTAAAGAAAACATCAAACACATCAGAGTTTATTTAATAACTGTGTGTTTGTGTCTGTAGATCATCACATAAAGCCTCATTTACATATTTAAACATGTCAGAACACTTGTAATATAAAAAGTAATTGTGTTAATGTGAGTCATGAACTGAAGTTTCATGTTTATCTATTAGTTACATTTTTGAGCCTATTCACCTGTAGTGTGTACAAAATGTATGAATTTTACAATCATATCTTTAAAGGAGCTTTTCTCTAAAGGAGCTTTTTCTCAGACTCTGAGGCAGAAATCTCCACTTCAGTAGCTCTTACATACACCAAACTTTACACTTTCATTCCTCTCTATATTCTGAAGCTTTGTACAGAGGAGTGTGTTCACATCTCACTCAGAGCCTCATTTATACAGCTTTTATTACTAACAACATGCAGCTTTTTATTACTAACAACATGCAGCTTTTTATTACTAACAACATGCAGCTTTTTATTACTAACAACATGCAGAACATGCAGCTTTTTATTACTAACAACATGCAGAACATGCAGCTTTTTATTACTAACAACATGCAGAACATGCAGCTTTTTATTACTAAAAATATGACAAAAATGTACATTTTTTTATGTCTGTTTACAGTATTTAGTGATTTATGTGGTGATACAAAGAGAGATCCAGAATCTCTAACCCCCAACAAAATGAAACAATAACTTGGAGCCTGCTTTATCCAATAAATGTGAATTAGCACCTTTAATAAGATAATGCCTCATTTGCATATTTAAAAAAAAAAACATGTAATCCAAAGAATAATTGTCTTTAATGTCAGTAATCATCCGGGGAAGTTTCGTGGTGATATGTATTAGTTAATATTTCCCCACAATCACCGTAGAGTCCCATTAAACAGAGTTTTCTGTGCGTTTGTGCAGTTTTCCCTCCACAACTGAGCACCTGATCCTGAACGAACATGCCCGCACGGTGCACAACATCCGGAGCTACAAGATTCAGGCGCAGCTGAACATGATTCACCCGGAGATCTTTCCACAGCTCAAGTCTTTCAAAACAAAGGTACCACACACGCACTACTTCCTGCTTTTCTCTTTCATGTCTTTTCTAAATACATTTTGGGTTTTAGGATGTTGGTTAGACAAAAAAAAAAAAAAAAAGTTTGTAAACGTCTCCATGAAGTTTTTTTATTTTTATTTATTTTTTTTACAATTTTGACATTTTATGACGACATTAATTGTAAAATAATCATTAGAGTTAAGAGTTAAACCTTTAATATTCTGCTCAACCACTCACTATATGTCTGTTTTAAACACATTTAATTACAATTATGTAACTTGATACAAGAAAAAAAAGTCTTAATTTTATTTATTTTAAAAACATGCTCTAGCAAACGGCTGCATTAATGCACTTATTTAAAATAAAAATAAAATGTATTAACTAAATAAATGCCCACATGTAATCACAAAACTAAACTATGTAAAAAACAAAAACAGGTATTAATTAAAGAGTTTTAGTGCACTTACCCACAGCATGTAAACTTACATAAATAAATAAACAATGTTCGTGTGGTTGTCTTAGTGAAATACAAATAAATAAATATCTCCACCACGATTCTTTCCGTGTTGTTTTATTACAGTATTAGTCTCCTCCTGTGTCCCTGCTTTTTAAAAAGTTCACAAAGTGCTAAAACGAGTATGATCCGTAAAGAAGAAGAAAACATCCCAAAACTTATTTTCTTGGTCTTCCTCCCCAGGAGGCTCGGGCCGCCCTGCACGTCGCCGCCGTCAGAGCCGAGTGTCTGCTCAAGTTCCAGCTCAAGCCCGGGATGGAGTGGCAAAGGTCAGTTTGTCCTTCAATCCCCCCAATTTAGCCAACATTACTCCGCAGCTGCGAGCGCGGAAAACACAGAAAAACAATCTGGGACGGGCCGCTGCGCTCGGCCGCTCGCTGCCGCTTCCTCCTTCTTTTTTAACCTCGTCTCGTAAGTGTCAGTGTTTTCTGTCAAGTACTGTAGAGGCGCATCAAGGTCAGATGTGAAAAGAATCCGTGCCCCCCCCTTTCCCCTCCCCGCCTCGCCCCGCGCCCGGCGTTGCAGGCAGTGGTGTGTGTCTTCCTCACTCTGTGTCTCCTTCGTTAGAGACGCCATCCCCTCCTGCAACGCAGAGGAGTTTGTGAAAGAGGCTTCGGAGGTCCCAAACTTTCTGGAGGAAGTAGACAAGTGCAGGGAGATGTGCTCGACCGACGCCGCCGCCGCGCCTTCTGGTGAGTTCTGCTCCTCAGAGCCCTGAAGAGAAGCCTGACAAACTGTTGTCTCACTTTTTAAGTGGACGCTCTTTCACTGAGGTGGAAAAAAAAGTAGAAAAAAAAAAAAAAGTATGTTTTTTTTCAGTCTTTGTAGAAATATGGCTGTGATTTCTAACTGCAGGGCGAAGAGAGAAAAACCCAGAGGTGGTTTTCTTAGGGACAGGATCAGCTCTCCCCATGAAGATCAGGAACGTCAGCGGCACTTTAGTCAATATCAGGTATGGATCAATGCTTATATCAGGTATGGATCAATGCTTATATCAGGTATAGATCACTGATTATATCAAGTATAGATCACAGGTTATATCAGGTATGGATCACTGGTTATATCAGGTATAGATCACAGGTTATATCAGGTATTGATCACAGGTTATATCAGGTATAGATCACTGGTTATATCAGGTATAGATCACAGGTTATATCAGGTATAGATCACTGGTTATATCAGGTATAGATCACAGGTTATATCAGGTATAGATCAC
>CALSBV010010247.1:0-16350 GCA_943590825.1 Bovichtus diacanthus
CATTGGTGAAGTTGATGCACAGCTGCTCAAACGTGTTGAACTGTAATAACATCGATAGTCAGCAAAAATGCACTCAAACATGAAAACGTTAAGCAAACGTGTTACTAATGTTTATTAGCTTTAAATTCCATGACAAACTTACTTCAAAGATCTCAAATCCAGCAATGTCCAGTACACCAATGAAGTACTGGCGAGGCTGCCTGGTGTCCAGTGACTGGTTGATTCTTATCACCATCCAGAGGAACATCTTCTCATACACTGCTTTACCCAGTGCACTGACAGCATAGTAAACCTTGTGGAAAAAGGATGAGTAATATCTTTAACACTTAGTTTAATTTAATAAATAATTATCTTCAAAAAGTTCCCTTCAACTCATTACCTGAGCGACATTTTGTCCCTTGGTGACCCACTCATTTCCTACTTTGACTCTTGGGTGACAGAGACCTTTGATGAGGTCGGCAGAGTTCAGGCCCATCAGATATGCAATTTTGTCAGCAACTGAGAAAGTGAAGATATACATAAGTCTCATATATATAAGTGTCTGCCTCTTCAACCTGACATTGGGCATGCTCTTTTAGCTCCTGTGTCTTTCTGTTTAGGGTTATTTGACACACTTAAAGTATGGACCAGTGACAAACATGGTTGAACATGACAAGGTGTTTTTATTCGATACTGTCCCAATTTCTGATTTACAATGACTATTCCAAGGAATAGTGCAGCTAAAGTAACTTCAGATTAAGTTGGTGCAGCGGCTCAGCTGTGATTGTCAGGTGGAGCAATAGAATTTGGGATGGCATGGCCTGCCAACTTCTCTGACAATGCCACTCTCGTTAATTTGAATTTGTTTCGGTCTTTAGTCTCAATGCAGCAAATAGAAAATGTCAGGCTAAACCCTCAATACTGAGAGCAGGAGTTATTGTTTCTTGATTATGTTATATAGATACACTCAGTTGCCAGTTTGTTAACGGCAGCTAGCTAAAACTAATGCAGTCTAACACAATCATCCTGCAACAAATCCTACCATCATGACGGTTATAATGTACAGTTTTTGTTGAAGCTGTTGAATTGTATTGCGTTACACTGACAGTGTTTCTACCGCATTTATCAGTGAGGGTAGGCTAAATAACAGAAACATTTCTCTGTATGATGCAATACAGTTCAACATCACCAAAAACTACATTCTCCAAAATGACCATGAAATTGAATCCACAACTCTCTAAAACATTACATTATAATCTTTCTAAATGTAGAATTTATTACAAGACAGTTGTATTAGACTGCATTAGCTGTAGCTAAATGTGCAATTGAAATGTTTTATTTCATTAAATTATTATTATCTATTAAGAAAAGTTAATGCCGGATCTGCAAATTTCTACTGATGATGATGATGATGATGATGATGATGATGATAATAATAATAATAATATCCATCTACATATGACAATCTCTCACCTTCAGTGCCATCAGATTCGGCCTGCTCCTCTCGCTGCCTCAGCTTAAACTTCATGTTACCATAGTGCATGACGGCGCCAGTCAGCTTATAAATACTGTTCTTCTCTTCTTGAGTGAAGCCCAGCACATCAAAGGCATCCTGATCCAATAGAAAACTAGGTTATTCTGGTATTTCCTTATTTTGTTCTAAATTGATGTCTGATTAACAAAAGTTTGCTGTTGTGAATCGAAGATTTATCTCACGTCAGTGGCCTTCAGCTCTTCAGCATCATTGATGGAGGCTACTGTCGTCTCTCCTTGGGAGATGAAGGCGTAGTCATAGGGGTTGTTGGTGATGAGCAGCATCTCTAAAAAGAAATGATAAATTAAAAAATATATATTTGTTTTATGATACAATGCACGATACAGTAATAACCGTACATCACATG
This sequence comes from Bovichtus diacanthus, assembly GCA_943590825.1. Classification (NCBI taxonomy): domain Eukaryota; kingdom Metazoa; phylum Chordata; class Actinopteri; order Perciformes; family Bovichtidae; genus Bovichtus; species Bovichtus diacanthus. The sequence continues at coordinate 1,881 of CALSBV010010247.1, forward strand.
TATATTGTACACTTACCCAGAAGTTCAGGCTTTGCCTGAGACAAGATCTGGTAGAAAATATGGTAGTCCCTCTCAGCTTTGAGCTGATAGGTCACACGAGACTTTTCCAGAAGATCTGTCAGGTGTAATATATGTTATGATATTGCCTTCCAGTATAAATGTATTTAGTGTATATCTAGGTGTATATTTAAGTATAATCACTGGCAGAAATTCACACATTTCTGTCCATACATTTGTATAAACAATTCAACACATTTAATGTGATTGAACCTTATTTAATATTTTTTTATGAATTTATTTTTATTTGACATGGGTGGCACATTGGTTCAGTGCTTACAGCAATAAGCACCTGGGTTCAGGACTAGCTACCCTTGGGATGGATTTAGTTTTACTTACAAGTCTCAATGTCAGCAGAGGCAAGCTTCCCTCGGTTGTCAAAATGAATTCTGATAAATTTGCCCTGAGGAACAGAAGTGTTCATTTTATTTGTAATGTGAAAAAATAACTCTGTCAAGGATAATCAAGTAGCCTAACTGCAGCCACACAGACACTCACAAATCTAGAGGAGTTGTCATTCCTGATGGTCTTGGCATTCCCAAAGGCCTCCAAAGCTGGGTTAGCCTGGATGATTTGATCCTCCAGGGTTCCCTGATTTTGTTAAAAGATACACACTTCAGGTTAACTCCCAATTTTGAAAAAGCTTAAAGGATAAAAAACTTGACTACCTGACTTACCATTGACATTTTGGTTGTATAATATCAAAAAATAAGAATATAATACAAACCTTCTTTTCAGCTGCTGGATCTCTCTTCAAACCCGGGGCAGCAGCGATGCTGGCAAAGTACTGAATGACACGCTTGGTGTTGACAGTCTTTCCAGCACCGGATTCTCCACTGAAGGGAGACAGAAAGTTTTAATCCACAACCCATGACCCTTAACTACTGAATAGGTGTTATTTGGATCTGTGACTTACGTGATAAGGATTGACTGGTTTTCTCTGTCTGTCAGCAAGAGAGATTTTCAAAAATATCAGTAAAACATTTTTAATGATGTCAGAGTTGAATATTTAATGGAAATGAAGGCTCCAGTAAATGAGATTATTTACCTGACAGCATGTACTGGTAGCCATTGTCAGAGATGGAGAAGATATGAGGAGGAGCTTCAGTCCTCTTCTTTCCTCTGTAGGCAACAACCACCTCTTGGTTGTAGACTGGCAGCCCCTTGTAGGGGTTGACGGTCACACAGAAGAGCCCAGAGTAGGTCTGTCATATCAAGAGAGGCATAGACAATATTTATTTAAGCTGCTGAGATGTCTTATCAACGAAGGAAAGTCACAGATTAGACAAATGTCTTACGTAAATCATCCACGCTGCATAACGCTCTTTGAGGTTAAACAGCACGGCGGGCTCATGGAGGAAGGTGAACATCGCCATGTCTTCAATTTTATCAAACTTTGGCGGGTTCTGAGGGTGTACATCACACTCCTTCACCGTGACGGTCTGCAGAAAGACATTACTCTGTCTTAAACACAGGTCAAGGCTTGCATTACATTTGAACGGAACTATATTGATATGGTTTACATACCTTTCCAAATTCAGTCTGAACAGTGACTTTCTCACCGTCACGACTCGTGACTGATGCCTTGACGTACTCAACCTCGGGGTCAGGAACGAAGCACTCCTTCTTCATGTCAAATTGACGAGTTTGGGCTTCCAGACGCTCCTTATCTGACTTCCTCAGAAAAGAAGCAGCGACCCCAAACTCTGCCATGACGGCATCACCCATTTTTCTATCTTCTAAGAATAAAGAATAAAATGTCTTTGCAAACACATGTTTGACCCATTGATTATTCACATTAGACAGAGGAAGACAAGACAAACGACGTAATGAGAAGAAAATGTATTTGACATAATGAACCTGGAAAGTTTACAGAAGTGTTGTATATCCCCATACAAAAAGCTATATTTACAATCATTGTCTTGTTAACGTACCAGTATTATTATTATTATTTTTTTTAAACCTTTTATTATTTAGCTTTTTTCTTTCAATAAAACTACATAAATAAATATGCTTGAATGGATGCACCTCTAACATTAGATTATATTGGATGTGTCAGGCCTTTTGATATGCAAAAGAAATAAACCCAAAAATGACAGACAGAAAATAAGTCCATTTGTTGCTGGCATGTATCAACAGAAAAGAAAGATGCTTTTGGGTTAATTGTTCTTCACGATGGTTAAGAAAACGCCGCAGAGCTGTGAATCTTACCTGAGGCGTTTCACTCCACAAGAAATTGGGATCTGTGGTAATAATATTTAGTAGACAGAAGAAAACCAAATGTCATACTTTGTCATTATTTAAGACAAATCAAGTGACGAGTAAAAACACAATGAATCTACTCACCCAAAATGTATGACAAAAAAATGTCTATATTTAGCTGCAAGTTATTTTAACATCTTACACCAACAGCGTAGCAGTTTCTCACTTGAGTGGATGTTTTTCTTACCTTTGACCGTCAACCTTTGTCAAGTGAAACGATGGATCCAGTCGCTAAGACCAGGCTGCCTCTCCATTAATAAAGGTTGTTAGTCAACCAAATATGGGGATGCATATCAGAGAAATGGCATCCAGGTTGCCTATCCCAAAAAGCATTCTCCAAATTGGGAAGAGCCTTGGGCTGCTATTTGTTGCTCTTACCTAGTGAACAACAGACGCTAAACTGGACATGACAAAGAACGGGGAAGGCAGGAGGTGGGGGGGCACTGGCCAGCTGCAAGCTATCAACTCATTGTCTTTTGTCAAGTTATATGAAGTCGTTTTGGAATAATCAACTTCAGAGTAGATTATAAAATAAATAATGCAAAAATAAATTACAATAAAACTAAAATACCTGATATTTAATTAAGTTTCTAAGCTTGTTAATTATGCATATATCAATATTTGACAAACTTTTAAGGGCATGATTATTCTCATACTTATTATATATATATATATATATATATTTTTTTTTTTTTTAAATAATATATATATATATATATATAAATATTTATATATATATATATATATATTTATATATATATATATATACTTTCCATCAATACATTTGGTGATAATCATACATTTATTCATCTGTATCAATACATGATCGGACCTACTACTGTATGCTCCATAACAGCGCTGCTTATTGTCGTTTGATGCTTAGAATGAAGATCCACTGTGCTTTAAGATGATGGGATCATAGACTGCGCCTCTATACTCAAACTAAATAAAGTGGGCTATCATGCAAGCAGGATTTATGGCACATCTAGCGATCTAAAGTTCAACAATAGTCTGTCAAGTGATAGGGTGTGAAATACATTTCTAGGGAGGTAATACAGAGCTGCAGCTGTTTATAGGAAAGACAAGGCAAAGGTCACAGCTGTGAGATCCATTTTTTTATATCACTCATCACTGTTCACAGATATATACCAGTCTAATCCTGGTCACTTGGCGTTATTTTCTTTACCAGGAGTAAAACATTTTCAGTCACTATGCAGTCCAACTCATGTTCATATTACATGGAATTCTAGTTACTTGAGCTGACCTTTTGAGATACTTTTAAATTACCTGGGCCAGGTCTGGCAATCATATGGACGTTTGACTCCAAAAGCCCATTTGCTTGAAACCTAAGAAAGATTGGCAATGAGACAATTGAAGTAGTTAAAAATCATGAATCTGTAGGAACTGTCACTGACGGTGCTCTCCAAGGATGCCAATACAGATGCCGTCTGCAATACCTACAGTCCCTTCAGTTCATGCACTAATCTAGGGAAAGACTACAATTACTCTCTTCTATCAATCTTTTATAGGTAGTGTCCAACATTGTGGTTCCGGTCTTTGCATTACATATAATAAGCAAATAGTGCACAAAACAACAAAAAAGTCAAGGTACAATGTCAGAAAGTGGAATAATTATATTTAAACCCTAACATGCCGTGTCATTGGTAAAACAGTTTACCTGGCCTATGTGCTATATATAGATGTGCTTATTGAACATTAGTAGAACAAATTAATAGGACACTACAGTCAGAACAGGGAACGCTATTAATACACTTTCCCCCCCCTAAGTGTGAAAAGATTGGTTGCAATGTTGGATCATAGTCATAAGAATCAGGCTACAAGAAACTAAAAGTACTTAACTTAAATAGTAATTTTATTTTAATTAGTTTGGCATTGGAAAGGATTTATTGCTGTACGTTTAGTAATGAAAATTGCATATTTAAAATCTGAATTTTAGATCTTGTTTTATTCTTCTTTTTACTGTCTACAGATACAGATAAATTGCCATAATTAATTATTTCGAAAATGATCACAAAAATAAATGATAACATATGTTTGTGCTCTGAAACAAATTCATGTTGCTGTAACCTATACTCCAGGCTTCTATCCAAAAGCTGCGTGCTGCGAGTGTCCTTGGCCTGCTTCTGTTGTTGCATTGTTTTCTTCTCTTTATCCTTGAGCACAAAGATAACTTGTGAAATTCCTTGGTGACGCAGGTAGTCGGGACAAGTTTTTATTTTTTATTTGATCAGCAGCAACAGGTGACTAGCCCACGAGAAACCAATCACTTACCGTATGTACTATATGTAATGTAATATTGGATACTATATTGATTATATTCTAGATAGAATAACTGAGTCTGTATTCAAACTACATTTTTAAAGTCGCACGTAACGACGCCAGTGTGAACTACCATGGATGATGATATATGATTTTCTCCGCCTGAGAATTTAAAAGTAGGTTTAGTGAAACCTTGTAGTACAAATGAAATCGTACAACATACATGCACACTGGCCAGTAAAGCATCCGGAGCCTCAGCGGTCGCATCACATCTCACCAGGTCTTGTTGCTGCTTGCCTTCCTACTACAACTCTCCTTTCCTTTACTTATTCCTCAGTCTATTCTGGGCTCTAGCAGAGCACTAAATCGTCCATTAAAAGTCTCATTCCCAGCTGTCTACAGCACTTGTGACTTTCACGATCATATGAACACATAACAGAAGGTGTGAGGCACCTTTCTTCACTTAAGTGTGAAACCAGAGCCGGCAAAGTTATTGTTAGTATGTGTTCTTTGTTCTTGTGAAAGGTCACCTCTAAGGGGGTGTTGAGCTGTGGTGGAGGGAAGGAGTTGATTGTTCTCTTGCCTTGTCTTCTTTCCTCTCATTCAGACTGTGGACCTCTGTGTGGACTAAAATCCCGAGTACTGCTTATCTCCCTATGGGGCTATGACCAGGACATGGCAAACAATAATGGAAAGGTACTGTACCGTTTTATTTTATTGTCTACTTTTTGTTGGATGCAAAACTTCTAATATGTTGGGAAACTGATGAAGAGTTAATGTTGGCACAATATACTCCTACGACCAATGTTCTATTTTGAAGGATGAAAGGGTGTTGCTTGAATTCCCAGTTCACCGGGGGACTCTCCTCCTGAATACATCAAATTGAGATTATGTGATGTCAGTCAGACATCTTTGTTACGTCTGTGTTCCACATGGCCCTCCCTTGCCTGGCTCTGAAGAGATGTTTGTTACTAGAGAAGGTCTGACCTCCACCAGTCATATGAAGGTTATTAGTTTTAGCTTTACTTCTTAAAATGGAAACGCTATGACTTACATTCATGTAAAAGGCAAAGGTTGAGTCCCCACTGGATGATGTCCACTTCTCCACGTCCAACATTTGTGATTTTATTCATTCATTTTTGCTGTGGTGTGTCTGTACACATTTCTCATAGTTCACTTTTCAAAAAGTTTGTCCACTACTGTTCTGGAGGCATCCATCTTCCTCATGCTACCTACCCACATCCTCCTCTAATACTCCCAAACGTTCCACTTTTGCTAAAGAGGTACTGAAAACTCAAAATGCAACGTGCCGGGGACAGTTCTCCCCGGAAAAGCTGTCATGAACAGGTGATTAGCTAAGTATTTAACTAGTCAAGTAAATTCTGTCAAAATATATGTGCAGATTCTTTGTCTGTGGGACCATTTTTAATATTAAGAACATATCTTCTTCTCAGTTGCTCTAGTGAGATCTATAGTATATATATATATCTATATATATAGATATATATATATAGTATACTCTGCCTTTTAGGGATTGAGGCAGCAACAGTCTGCTGTCCTCATCACACCTTCACTTGTGAGGCTTCTTCATTCTCTGTGGGGTTTTTCTTCTCATTTTTACATTATGATTTGACTCCAGAAACCTTGAAAAACATGTAAAAGTAGTAGAATTTAATTTAGGGATGTAGTATATTTGTGTTTACTTTGAATTGGCATGTTGCAACAAAAATAATAAAGTTAAAGGTAAAACTATAAACTCCTCACTAATTATTTACAGCAACAATATGCAAAAGTTAATTGTTGTCCTTTAACAAGATTTATCTTTACCAACGACCTTCTTAACCAAACTAAAATTGCTGATCATGATTCATATTACCTCTTGCAAAACAAAAAGTTTGAAGCCACAGATCTTTTTTTTTGTTGGAGACTCATGAAAACAGCCAAAGCGAACATAGAATTACAAGACAAAAAAAAGGGTTCTCGCAGGATTTACTGCTTTTTGTTGCTCTTACCTTGTGACACACAAGGCGGTGACGATACACGGCACAAAGAAAAGTGAGGGGAATAGGTGTGGATCAGGGACACGCTTCATATCACTCTTATGTTATTTAGATAAATCATAACAGGTCATTTTATGTAAATTCTTACCAGGTACTGACTTGATTCGATTAGATCTGTTTAGTGTGATTATATACAAATATGGTCATACGGTATATTTTTATCTGGGTAAGACGATCCTGGGTGTATAATTTGATTTTGTTACCTAGCAGCTGAAACTGGGGGGAAAAAATGTAACGTGACAGGGTTTCAAACAATCCTCGTAAATACATGTTTATATGTGAAGACGAAAAAGTAAATTAAAACAACTGGACTTGTCATGTTAATATTCCTTAGTAGAAAGATCAAGTGTCACAGCTGTAAAGTGAGAGCTAAGTTCAGGGACTTAAAATGATCGCTCGTCACAGCTCCACACCCTTTGTCTCATGGAGTCCTCATGGCATGGTTCCCTTTCCTTTGGCCTTGAGGACAAAGATAACCCTGTGAAATTCTTGTCTGGATTATTCCTCTCTGATTGAGAAGGGCAGTGTCTGATGTCGTGACGGACGAGGGGTAACAGGTGGATGACTGTTGTGTACTTCTTTGTTCTACCCCACAAGTATTATACATTTTACATTATGGAATGTAATTATTTGATGTTGAGGACACATGTCCTTTCTCTCCTTCTCCCTACCATCGCCTTCTCCCAGTCCACATTTATGGAACATCAATCAGAAACCTATTTAAGTAAACACTGCTGTAAAAAAAAGAAAACGTTTTTATTTTTTTGTCCTTCTATCATGTCTACAAGTTTTGCTTACTCCTGTAAAATAGGAATGATGAGCACTGAGCAATTTTCCAATGGACTTTGTGAGAGTTTGCTTTCACATTGTTGGACTCATTCTCATTCTCAGCTGTCCAAATTCCTGAGGAAATCTTCGTCTGTTTTGTGTTCCCTTCCTGGCTTTCATCCCCTTCTCACCGTGTGGGCACAGAGTTGTCAGCAGAATCCTCTAAGGTAATGCCAATTGTTGGTGGCTAAGATCTTTGATGGAAAGAACAAATGGTGTCACCTTGATACGCTATTGTCGCTGCTGTCTGCTAATTATTCCCAAAGTATTTCTAAACACCATAGCTTAAATATTGAGCAGTTGACACAGAGGAGACTATTGCACAAAGCTAATGATGGTAAAAGGTTAAGTCTTAAAAAGTCAGCATGAAAATAAATAACGCCATGGCTTACATAGTTCTGTTGGTGTTTGCATGTGAATGATTGTAAATATTGGAAACCTTGGAGCCATGTGAGCTCAAGGTCAGCGCTGAGTGCAGGACGAGTGTCGAGCTCATATCCAGCCTTCACTTGGATCCTCTCACAGCGTAAGAACATCCGCGCTTTGTGCTGCTTTGTGCTGCTTTGTGCTGCTTTGTGCTGCTGCAGGATGAAGCACGGTAAGTCGTAGGTTTATTGTAATTAGATACTGCATTTTAATTGTATTTATTTATTATGTTTCTCTTTGTAAAACTGTTTTGTTTACAATGATTGCATGCTAGTGATATGTTTTGAAGTCATTTTTTACAATAATGATATATATCACTACGTTGTGGCAAATGTTCCACAGTTATGCATTATGTGAGACCAAACTCATCAAATTTGTAAAACCAACATTTGTACACATTTGCTTGCTCTGAATCATTATTTTACAGATAATATGAGAAGATTATATCAATATGATATAATAATTTCTGCATTTTTTTTAATTCTACGTTTTTCTTCATTGAGAGAAAATGTATTTCTTTTTACCGTCATGATTTCAATGTGCACGCAGCACCGTCCTCATGTAGCCAGAAGCAGACGGGTTATCGCAAGGCTAAGAAAAACAGTAGTTTTACTTTTCTTTTATATGTTGGATGAACATTATCTTTAGATGTTCTTTTATGATGTCATATCCACATTTCTCTGTGTATAGATTCCCAAATTGTTCTCTTCTGCTTAGAAAGGTCTTTTTGTGCTTCATGTCCCCTCCCAGTCATATTACATCCATAAATATTGCATTCATGGAAGAAATACTGCGGCATCTACTACATCTAAAGATCTTTTTTAACCTGGAGTTAACTTTATTACTCAGTTATTCAAACAATGCACACATGCAGTGCAGTTTGAGAAGTAGTGCAATTAAATAAGTCTTATTATTTTTGACACAAGGCAGGATAGATGAACTTTAACTGTAACTGCCCAATAATTACAATTATAACACATGTTTACCTTAGTTTTATTGTGGAAACTGTGAAGAAACATCTGAAATGACATTTAGACCATCATGAGGTCGTTTTCACAGAAAGCATTTCCTTGATAGCTGCTCTTTTTTTAAAAAAAAAAAAAAAAAAAAAAAAAATGTGTTTACAGTTTTATTGCTGTGATCAGTAAAGGACCTTTACTAACTGATGTGCAATATTCCAAAAAAACTAATATTGTTCTCATATATTGTCAACCTGATGTATCATTCTGAGCCTAAATTACTTAAGTCATAAATCCCGACATACACATAACTACTAGGTAGTTACACTTGAAAAAGGTAACAAGTACATTAATCTGACCAACAAGTAATGAAACTATTAGGATTCATGGGTGTCAGGAAAAACTGTGAAATATGTATAATGTTTGTCACTGTGTCAAAAACCTCTCTGCCACAATAGAAAGCCAGAGAGCAGTTCAGAGTGTCAACACCAGGTGGCAGGAGTGAGCTACCTAACATTAGTAACTCTTCTCCATTTGCAACCCTCCACAGGAAGTAAACACATTTGTTTTGTGTAAGGTATTGATTGTTTGCTTTTAGCCTTCTAATGCTAACCCTTCTGATGTCTTCATCTACTGAACATACATTTACCAACTGAGTTTCCATTGGTGATGAAGTGAAAGCTGGTGAATTTATCATGTATGACAGGTCTCCACTGCCTCTTCAGGATAATGTGGAGACTTCTACCTGATTGAAATAAATGAGGACTCTGCACGTTAATTTAAATGCACTTTTCTTTATTCTACAGAGTTACTTTGCAGACAAAGGGGACTACATCACTGGGGCTCTCAAAGGACTTAGATGGCCGTCTGTGAGGTTCACTCTTCATCTAGCCCTTTCTGTGATGAAGAATGGTAAGAAAGTAGACAAAGAGAGATGGATTAGTGACAGGGGACCAACAAGACTCAACAAGTGTTACCCAAGGTAACTTTGATGTTGAATTTATGGGATTAGATGAATCTAAACAATGAAGCACTGGATGTTTTTGGAGGAAAGCTAAGATGTTTGAAAAATCATATAAAAGTTAAAGCGCCAAGCTTATCATCAGAGTTCTGTGGAATTCATTTAATTGTTTTTTTAGACATTTAAAACATGTTACATAAAACATCTTTTAAAATAGAAGGTTAACAAAAATGCAGCTAAGTATACCAACGCAGCCACAACATTAGCATGTTCCACAGTGTAATGTAGTAGTAGTAGTGTAGTGTAGTAATAACACAGTAGGAACTGTCCACAAGCGGGAACATACATGTTTCGTGTCTTTATTACTATATAACTATATATATTAATTATTGTAAATGAATATGATTGGTTGAAGGTTTATTGAAGTCTCTGTATTCACAAAAGAATCACTCTGATGCAGTTATTATTATAAAGAATATACATTTAGTTCTTGCATGCTGTTTTCCATCTCTGGCTAACCTCATTTTCTGTCATATTTTACCGTCAACTCACTAATAAAGGCATAAAATGTCCAGAAAAATGTTTTAGAAAATAATAATAATTTTAATCTTTTCAAAGTTATAGTTAGCATTTGAATTTTCATTGTGCTTTCAAAATTACATGACTATTAACCCATTAAATTGCATTAATTTGTACTAATAAAATAAAATATATAATAATAATCAAAATAAAGTTGGTTTATTCAAAGACTGGTCTGGTTTATTTACTCAAATACAAATTCATGAACATTTCTACAACTACTGATTTGGTTTACAAATAAAACAAAGCTCAAATGGATTACACTGAAATGGCAATGTGGGTGAAAACACTGTGCAATATTGTGAAGTCAGTAGGACATGAAGTGTCGAGTAGCTTCTTACCTTTGAGCCCACATCGCGGCTCTTGACCCGCAGCTTGTTGACCTGAGACTCAGCGATGTCAGCTCGCTCTTCAGCCTCATCCAGCTCGTGCTGCAGTTTACGGAACTTGCCCAGATGAGTATTGGCCTGCTCTTCCTACAGGATGCAACAAAAACACAGGCACAATTTTAGCCAGTCTACCTGGAGGAATTGACTTAAGGCCACATGGTCTTCAGTTGAAAGGGTAAACGCAGCTAAAACAAAAGTCTCTTTGTGGTTTGCACTTTTCCAACTAGGTCTAAAACAAGTAAAGGCTGAGATGTTTCCTGACCTAAATACGAACTGTAACTATGATCTATGACACCTTAAAAACACATGAACACTGGAAATCAATAAAGAAATAGCATATAGATCGTGAGCACACAGCACAGATGAGAGACAACTTTTCCCAAACTTACAGCCTCCTCCGAAGCTCTCTTGTAGGCTTTGACTTTCAGCTGCAGTTTGTCAACCAGATCCTGCAGACGCGCCATATTCTTGCGGTCTTCATCAGTCTGTATAAATCAAGGGAATAGGAAATAGTTTTACAAGATTGATAAGGAGTATTCTCTTCATATAGCATCTTAATTTTAACAACAAAAATCCATGCATAAAGGGGTGTTTGTGAGCAGGCTAAGAAGACACATGCTAGTACTACTGTATGTTGTATTGATAGAAATACACATATTTGTTACTATTTGTAAAGGGTATGGTAATAAGCAAAATAAAAATCACCTGGTATGTGAGCTCTTTGATGCGTCTCTCATATTTACGGATTCCCTTCACGGCTTCACTGCTCTTCTTCTGCTCCGACTCCACCTCACCCTCCAGCTCCCTCACCTGAAAACATCAGAAAATGTTTTATTGGAAATGTATTTGTCCACAAGGAGCTAAGGTCAAAGCTACATTAATCAATATATTTTAACATTGAACATTTAACATTTCATCTCAGTATTTTATGGCATGGCAGAATTTTATCTTATTTTTCTTGTTTTGGAGTTCAAAATGAGATACTATAGCTTTATAAATATAAAAAGAATGTTGGTCACACACATGAATGTAAAAAGTGTGTAATATTTGTATATTGGAAAGTGTCTCTCACCCTGGCCTCGAGCTTCTGCACCTGCTTCTTGCCTCCCTTCATGGCGATCTGTTCAGCTTCATCCAGACGGTGCTGCAGGTCTTTGATGGTTTGCTCCATGTTCTTCTTCATACGCTCCAGGTGAGAGCTGGTGTCCTGCTCTTTCTTCAGCTCCTCTGCCATCATGGCAGCATCAGTAATGGCCTTCTTGGCCTTTTCCTCAGCGTTTCTGCACTCCTGCACTGCTTCCTCCACTTCACTCTGAAGCTGGGAAGCGTCAACCTCGAGTTTCTTCTTCTGGTTTATCAGGCTAGTGTTCTAAAGATTTAGAGATGTGAGATTTGGGAAAATTTGTGTTAGTGCACTTTGAAATAGTCATTCTTTCAATTTGTTTTCCAAGAAAACCAGTCCACCATCTGTGGTTGTTGAAAGACAGTATTAGGTCTCACCTGTGAGTGCAGTAGCTGCACCCGTTCACTAACGTCCAGCAGCTCTTGCTCAGCAAGTTTGCGACCTCTCTCAGTTTGCTCCAGGGCAGATCTGAGCTCCTCCAGTTCGGCCTGAAGCAGGTTGTTACGTCTCTCAACAATGGCATTGTTTTCCTTAAGATCTTCATTGGATCGAAGAGAGTCATCGAGCTGGATTTGGCAATCCTTAACGGGATGATATCAACCACATTTAATTTTAGAATCAGTTTGAATTGAATAAAACATCTTAAGAAAGTGAGCCATTCCTTTTCTAGTTTACCTTCAGATGTGCATGGACAGATTTAAGTTGTTTCTGAGCCTCAGCTGCCTGCCTGTTGGCCTGGCTCAGCTGGATCTCCATCTCATTGAGGTCTCCCTCCATCTTCTTCTTCAAACGGAGAGCCTCATTCCTGCTGCGACACTCCGCTTCAAGAGAGCTCTGCAGGGTGTCAATCGTCCTCTGCAGGTTCCTCTTGCACTGCTCCATCTCCTCATCTTTCTCGGCTAGTTTGCGTTCAATATCAGCTTTAATTTGATTGAACTCTAGCTGGGCTCTGAGAATCTTACCCTCTTCATGCTCCAGGGAGGCCTGGTGGACAGGAGGTACAGAGTTATACATGCATAACGGCAGATGGTTTTACTCCAAAATGTTTTATTCTGAGTGCCTGTACCTCAGCTTCCTCAAGAGCAGACTGGATCTCCATTTTCTCCTGTTCCAGTTGTTTCCGTAATTTCTCCAGTTCATGGATGTTCTTTCCACTCTCACCAAGTTGCTCAGTGATGTCAGAAATTTCCTCTGTTGAATGTCAAACAGTGTGATTAAAACAAGTGGCTTTCCAATTTAATTCATAAAGTATGTTTACAGAAACTTCAACACAAACCCTGTAAGTTCTTGTTCTCCCTCTTCATGGTCTCCAGATGATCCAGAGACTCCTCATAGGAGTTCTTCAGTTTGAAGAGCTCAGTGCTCAGGGCCCTGGCCTCCTTCTGGGAGCCCTCCAGCTCACACTGAGACTCTTCATACTTCTGCTTCCACTCAGACAGGACCTACAGTGGATAGAAAGGCCAGCAATAAGTATGTGTGTGCCAGGTGAATGAAGAAAGCACAGGATTGGGGAGTTTTACTTTGTACGAAACCAATTCTCCCATTAACGCAAACAGCACTTCAAGGTGGAGAACATATAAAGCTCATACTAACTCCAAACAAATGTGCTCAATAGTTGTTAAATAGACATATTTGGACCGATGGAGAGTCATTTTCCCCTCATAATGCCACTATGTGCATCTTTTACAGATGCCATTAGTTTACTGTATGTGGTTAAAATGTGTTCAATATTTTAGCACATTTATCTCTGTATATACTACAGTGTATTTTTTGATACCACCACTGGGGGGCACCAAATTAAGACAGTTTACACTCCAACCTGCTAGGGTCCCTTTGAGCCATGAACTTAACCCATGGCCGAGTCGATGAGTTTGCCCTGTAGTGTCCTGTAGTTGTACTGGGCACCTCCAAGATGTGAATGTGTGTAAACATAAAGCTAGACACCACTGGAAATAGCATGGCAAAAGGTCCAACTAAAAATGAATTCCTGTTATTTTTGCTGATGCTAGGTTCAAAGGCAACCCCGCCAATTTATACTTTTGGTGGTCACAAATTCTTTGTAGTTTTTTACCTTGTCAAAGTTTCTTTGTTTCTTGTCCAGAGCAGCAGCAGCCGCATTAGATCTCTCCACATCCACCATGAGATCTTCAATCTCATTCTGCAGCCTGTGTTTGGTCTTCTCCAGAGATGAACATTTAGCATTCACTGCTTCAACAGCCTCCTCAGCATCCTGCAGACGCTGAGCCAGCTTTTTCCTTTAGAAATCGATCATTCAAATCACTTAATGTTCCTGCAGTTGGGCTTGTTGCATACATTACAATACATTCAACTAACATGACTTGCTGCTCAGTCATCTAAAAGACAAACTTTTTGTTCGTCTTACATTTTAGTAGGAACATAACACAAACAAAAAGCTGATCTGCTAGACGATATATACAATGTCTCTTTAGGAATTAACATATCAAATCGTGAATTTGGATCTCAAACTGGACTCACTTGGCCTCCTCCAGTTCCTCAGTTCTCTGGATGGCATCAGTTTCGTACTT
>CALSBV010010247.1:17499-33921 GCA_943590825.1 Bovichtus diacanthus
GATTTCCCCAGATGGTTGTCATAGAGCTTAGCTTTAAAGGTGGCATCAGAGGCTTTGGGGAACATGCACTCCTCTTCAAGGATGGACATGATACCCATGGGCTAGGGGGAATATATTGAAGAAAGTTGAGTTTTTTATTTTTGAACGTTTGGAAAGACGAGCAAAATAGGTACATTTAGGTTTTTAGGAAAGAACATACTATAATAACTGGGTCATGTTACACATTTTGTTGATTTGCCTGAATAAATTCAGAAACTCACCTTTTCAATCAGGTCAATACAGGCCTGCAAATCCATGCCAAAATCTATGAAAGTCCATTCAATGCCCTCTTTCTTGTACTCTTCCTGCTCCAGCACAAACATGTGGTGGTTGAAAAACTGTTGCAGTTTTTCATTGGTGAAGTTGATGCACAACTGCTCAAACGTGTTGAACTGTAATGTGACAAAAGTATGGTCATTTTCATATACATATCTTTGTTACCTACATTAAATTGGAAAAAGATGGAGTCGAATAAATGAATGTGCCTGTATAATATAGATTACATAAATATAAATAGAAGCTCACATCAAAGATCTCAAATCCAGCAATGTCCAGTACACCAATGAAGTACTGTCGAGGCTGCCTGGTGTCCAGGGATTGGTTGATTCTTATCACCATCCAGAGAAACATCTTCTCGTACACTGATTTAGCCAGTGCACCAATAGAATAGTTTACCTAAAAAAAAATCCAACAATTAAAAGTGACAGTAAAACGCCCTTATTGTGCACACAGTGTTGCTTCCTTCGTCTTTTGTACTTCAAGGGACATCTTACAATGAATTCAACTCTTAAGTTTTATTCTTACCTGCTGGACATTTTGTCCCTTGGTGACCCACTCATTTCCTACTTTGACTCTTGGGTGACAGAGACCTTTGATGAGGTCGGCAGAGTTCAGGCCCATCAGATATGCAATTTTGTCAGCGTCTGAGAATATACATGTACATTTAAAATCTCTCAATAAACACATTAAATACTGACATGTTTCATATCCCCTTCAACATGTTTCATGGCTTTAGCGAGATGTTCTCACCTTCAGTGCCATCAGCCTCTGCCTGCTCTTCACGCTGCTTGTTCTTGAACTTCATATTTCCATGATGCATGATGGCACCCGTCAGCTTGTAAATGCCGTTCTTCTCTTCTTGAGTGAAGCCCAGCACGTCAAAGGCATCCTGAATGAGTAGAGGGGTATTGTTTTTGGTATGTCCTTGACTTTTTGTATTGTATCAGGATATGCAATAGAGTGACAGGAGAGTAAGAGGTAACACAAAGATAGTAGTAATTTCAATGGGAAATAGTTGAAATCTGACATCCGAAATCTAATCCAGTGCATAAAAGTAATTTCACTCTTGTCTAGAGACACAGTTATAAAGGGTTACAAGTGACATTACGTTTCATAATCCGACGTCAACAGCTAGATGCAAACTAACATGTCGTAAGCCAGAACAATGGCAATACATTTTCTGGCTATTTCAACAACCCTTAAATTTAAACTTTTATATTTCAGTAAACTGTATGAGGTCTAGAATAACAAAATGGATAAATTGGACTGATCCCACATATTAACAATAAACTGTTTCATGCAACTGGCTGTTCCATGAAAATACATGACGGTACATCTCTACTCACATCAGTGGCCATCAGTTCATCAGCATCATTGATGGAGGCTACTGTCGTCTCTCCTTGGGAGATGAAGGGGTAGTCATAGGGGTTGTTGGTGATGAGCAGCATCTCTAAAAGGCAAAACAGAAATGTTAGATTTTGTATGCTAGGGATATAACAGCATTGTAGCTGCTAGTTGTTTCTGTGCCAAAGATAAGTCGTTTTCATTTACCGAGCAGCTCAGGTTTCTTCTGAGACAGAATCTGATAGAAGATGTGGTAATCTCTCTCAGCCTTCAGTTGATAGGTGACACGGGATTTTTCCAGCAGATCTGTAAAGACATTTGCATTATGTAAGTGGGAAGGGGATCATTGTGAACGTATCAACGGACAAGATGAACATTTAGAGAAAAAAGGCTGCTTACATGTCTCGATATCAGCTGAGGCCAGCTTTCCACTGGCTGCAAAGTGAATTCTGATGAATTTGCCCTAAAATGTATGACAAAATAAAAATGTTAAAATAGAATTGGCAACAAGGGGTATTTCATTACAAACAGAAACTTACAAATCTGGATGAGTTGTCATTCCTGATGGTCTTTGCATTACCAAAGGCCTCTAAAGCAGGGTTGGCCTGGATGATTTGATCCTCTAGAGTACCCTAAAAGAATACAGGAGTGTTCAGTTCAGACAGTTCAACAACATAATAAATAATGCAATGTGCTGTTAAAGGCTTTTTTTTGGTGTCATTGCAGCATTATAACCTTTTTCTCGGAGCCTGCGTCCTTCTTCCCGCCTGCAGCTGCAATGCTGGCAAAGTACTGGATGACTCTCTTGGTGTTGACAGTTTTCCCAGCACCAGATTCTCCGCTGAAGACACAAATTGAGTTGCTTTGACACATTTACAAATGGGCAACACACTGTATATCATATGCAACTAGTCAGGTTTTTCATTAATTAACAAAAATGCAGATACATTACAATCAGTTAATACATAAATCCTTTTTAACATTCATCATTGCTTTGTATTGTATGTTGTAGCTAATAAACGAGTAGTGACAGCATCAATGGTGTGCTTCTAACTCATCACATCACATTTAAATTATCCAAAAGAATACATACTGAGTATTGTTTGGTAATAAATTTCTTGCCATTAAATCCATAATTTAATGTTCATGTTCATATTCGTATGCGCAACTCCTCCCTAATAACATACCACTTAAAATAATAACATAATAACAATATATTACTGGGGATATACAGGAGCATATTATCAAAAACTCACAAAACCAGCAAATAATGTTCCAAGGAAGGCTGCTGGATGCCACTTACTAAAATTCTCAATTGCAGTATAACAAAGTCATGAAAACATAACTTACGTGATGAGAATTGACTGATTTTCTCTGTCTGAAAAAAGAGAAGAAGGGATCACTTAAAGATTCTAGGATTCATAGTGTTTTCACACTTCACCTTTCTGTAAACAAATGATGGCTGAAGATGAATTACCAGTCAGCATGTACTGGTAGCCATTGTCAGAGATGGAGAAGATATGAGGAGGAGCTTCAGCCCTCTTCTTTCCTCTGTAGGCAACAACCACCTCTTGGTTGTAGACTGGCAGCCCCTTGTAGGGGTTGACGGTCACACAGAAGAGCCCAGAGTAGGTCTGTGAGAATGAGATAGAGGAAGCAAACTGGTTTTAACATACAAGTATATCAGCCATTGATATATGGATTTTGTGTGTGTAGTAATAGGTGAGGGCTACAATCTTTGCCTCATAATGTTTTTCAAAGCTTTTAACTCACATAGATCATCCACGCTGCATAACGCTCTTTGAGGTTAAACAGCACGGCGGGCTCATGGAGGAAGGTGAACATCGCCATGTCTTCAATTTTATCAAACTTTGGCGGGTTCTGAGGGTGTACATCACACTCCTTCACCGTGACGGTCTGGAAATGGAGAAAGCCAATATTAATACACAGTTATTAATCCTGCAGAATTTCAGCTTCTTTGAAAGACATTTTTGTGAATACGCTGAAGGTGGGAGCATCATGCCTCCGTGCATTAGGGTCTCTGGTTTCTAATGTTTCCCTGCCATGTATGACTAAAGGACAGATCGACCTGAATCATCTGTGTCTTATTTAGAAAACCAGTCGCATCCAGTGCAGCTGTGGCTGCCAGCTCACTGACCTTCCCTTTTGCAGTCTGAACAGTGACTTTGTCCCCCTCACGGCTGACAACGGAAGCCTTCACGTATTCCTCGTCACTATCGGGAACGAAGCACTCTTTCTTCATGTCAAAGGGACGGGTCTGGGCCTCCAGACGCTCCCTGTCTGACTTCCTCAGGTACGGGGCTGCTGGCCCAAACTCTCTCATGACAGCGTCACCCATTTTTCACCTTGTCTACGGAAAAAAAGAATCTCAATTGAAATCAATTTATCATATCAATGTGATATTGTATTTAGAGTTTTTCAATCAAACACGTTTCCATTTTTCAGATGCTCTTACCTTACCAATCCCTACCGATGAGACTGAGGGGTAATGGTCCTGAGGAAATAAATAATGGAAACTGATGAGACTAGCCTGCAGTCCACAACAACACAGGTAACGCTTTAGAGTCAAAGTCTTGACTGTGATTTGTTAGCCATTGTCTCTGCACCTTACCTTGAGATAGAATGGCGACCTGTTGGGGGTTTCACCATGAGTTCTCTTTATAAACAAAGCCTCTCTACCAAATATGGAGGAGCGTTCAGGGTCCAGGAATGTTATTGTGTCTGCGTTGGGATGGGGGTACATGGAGGGAGGGGGTTAATGAGTTGCAGTGAGCAATATAGAAATCAGCAGGTCGGAGTCTTATCAGTGATGGGGTCTCCTGACGAGGCCATATTAGGAGCTCCATGCACTGCCGTGATTAATCATATGTATCCTCAAGCAGCCAGGGGACTCAATCTTTAAATAGACACAGGGAGGAATTCTTTTCTCATCATCCCCTAAGTGTGCTTCTGTTACAGGAACAATACATGTTATACTGAGCAGCAGCATCCTCACTTAAGACCAGCAAGACTGTATAGATGTAAATGGTGTATGATTAAATAGATGTGGTGATATTCCAATAGATGGTGATGTGCTTAATTTAAGGATGTCAAAACCTTTCTAAATGAATTTTTACTTAAAGAATTTATGGTGAAACAATCTTTGTTTTTGTTTTTTTTTTATCTGGCAGGTCGATCAAATATGATCATTGATGTAATAGAAAATGACAATATGGACGAACAGCTGTTAGCTGTCCGAGGGCAATGCTAATATTACCAGTGTAAACGAAAGTGAAAGAAAACATCTTTGAAATAAGTTTATATGTAATTCCATAATCTTTCCTTAATGGTCTGCACGTTACTGTTTAGCATGATGGTCAAACAAATTCTACAAAACAGAAAGTTAAAAAAACAATGATTAAATAAAAATGTTAATGCAGAGTGACAATAGTTTACGGTACATATTATATATCTGTTTTGTTTTCCATAATAGAAAAACTTAATTTAGAAATCATCATATTCTAATTCTATATATTTTTGCATTTACAAAAGATAAACTGTTAAATACTAAATGTGTTGGAGATTGAGAAAGAAATAAGTAGGCGTTAGCAATGCATCTTGGAACAGCAACACAAATAACAAGGATAGTTTACATTCTTTGCACAATGCACAGTATTCCAAAGCATTCATTCAATGTAAACTACTAGTATTGTTGTCTAAACACAAGGGAAGACGCAGAAAATATGTAGGGAGATATTCTAGAGAAGTATGTCATGTATGGGTCTCAATTACCCAGAAGGCTTAAGTGGAGGCATTAGTAGCATATTGTGTTTAGTTTTCATAGAATGTTCATTGTGGTAACATAAATCAGAAACCAAATGGGGATTCTGTCTGGGAGTCTGTGGGATTATTCAGGCGACAAGTGCTAGGCAACACAGACAGAGGTCCACCACAGGTGACAGGCTTGAGATTTACTGAAAGGCAGAAATGATGACACACAACAGAGAGCTATGTCAGCATGACATGCGCCAATGCGATGCCAAGGTCACCGTGGAAGCCTTCTCCCATTATCAGTCAGCAGCTAACGAAAGCTAACCCCTCAGTTACAGGCCGTTGACATAGCGTTGTGTCTTTGAGGACAAAGATAACTGTGTGAAATTCCTGCAAAGATCACGGCACTGATTGAGGAGAACAGCCACGGAGGTTTTCAGGATCCTGCCTTCACTGCATCTGGGATCAGTCGTAGCAGATGATGGCCCCACACTGGGTTCTGTCTCACAAATACACTGTGAGTGAGCCCCTCCACTTTTAATGTTCCTTGTAAAGGCCACTCCTATGTGGTGTCTGTCTAAGCTTCAGTTTTATAGCTGACCTTAATTCCAGTCATAATTCTAATATCTTTAAAATCTAAAAATATGTTTCTCCAAATGTAGATATACACCTACCAACCGCTCACGCTTAGGTGCTGTTCAAGATATATACTCATATATACACGTTTTTTTATTTACATTTGATTGACCTAATAAACCACACTATTTAACAACAGATTTATAACTCATAAAAGAAACAGGAAAACAAATTGTGATTATGTATAGCAACTATAATGCACAGTCAGTCACAAGCACCAGTAATCACAGCCCCTTGAGAGGTTAAGAGATAAAATGAGGGTCAACAGCTGGTGACAAGTGCTGAGATTATTTCCATTCTGATAGCTGTTACTGACAGCTGGCGTCATGGTGCCAAATGGAAGTGAGAGATTCCTTGCGCCTGCTAAAGACCAAGTGAAGATAACACTGACCTCACAGGTCAAACTTCTATTAATTCAAGGAAACATGATTTAAATGCTTTGTTTATGTCACAACAAATAAAAACTGTCGCCACATATATTTAATTAAACAAAACTGATGAAAGGATATGAAGATGGAGCCACATGTCTTTGGTCCCGGTGGACACGTTTACAATTTCAAGTTTTACCAGAAAGCTTTCTACTGATTTAACCAGTGACTTAATTACTATTTTATTGTTTCGTTCTTTCATCTGCTTTTAACTGTAAAACACTTATAAAAGTGCTATATAAACAAAGTATATAACTTATTGTCACTAAGTTATTGATACAGTATCTTAGTTTCATGTTATGCATATCAAATTACATTGGTTTAGTTCATTTATTCAATTAACTACTGAACAATAATGTATCTAGATATAGATATACCCCTATTCTTTATTATTTATTAAGTAGGGATTGTGTTGGATCCCATTTAAATGTTAATATTTGATTATTTATATTTGCGTCAAATATGACCTTGAGGGGTTACATCATCTTCCCTGGACTTTCTGTTGGTTTGAGTTTCTGTAGATGACAAATTACATTTTTTCCAAACAACCACTGATGTTGCTGCTGCTGCTGCCGGAGAAGCAAACGACTCTCTGTGTACCAGAGGACTTTCCCCCGGAGAGACCTGGGGCAGACCTCCGTATGTCAAATCTTTTATAAACTGGCTATAAGATAAATCCCCTTCGGGTTAGACCAGCCAGTGGTAAGAGCAAACTGTTTTTTGTATACAAACTATATGATTGTTAACTCCTGAGATAAGACCGTGCGTCTCATATATGTTGTTAAAGATGGTCTAATCTTTGGTCAGACCGCTTATTCATTCCGGCGAGGGCTCAGATGTCCTGTTAATCATGCTGATAATCCTCAACACACTGTGCTGTATGTGCTGTAGCTCTTTCAGCATAGGTGTGGATGTGCTTTCATTAGCTAATAGATACCTGCTTGTTCTCTAGGGGAGATAAGGACATGACATGTAATAAGAGAAGAGACAGGACTCCCTGAATTTCACACAGCGGGTGTCTGGGGCCTCCCTCTCCCTCCTCCTCCGGCACAAAATCATTATTTAGTCTCCAGCAGCAGCAACAATGACTGAGACGTGGCAGCAGCACCAAGGCAAAGCTTTAGACAGAGGTAACGATGGCACTCGTAGTTCAGTTTAAAAAAGAACGTTGATTATTATAATTTGCTGTTTCATCTTGATTTATTTCAGTATATAAACTAGATATTTGATTATTGGTTCTTTGAAATCCTCCCTATCCCTTTGGAGGAATGGGCAGGCTTGGACAGATATTTACTGAGCAGCTGCAAGTGATTATGCATGGAATCATGGAGGGTCTGAGTATGAGCATTGGTTTATTGTTGACCTTGAGGCCCAGGCTCTTGGGATTTCTTCAACTCTATTTTAAGAAAAAAGGATTTGTTTGATCTCGCACTCTTTTAGCAATCACCTGAACTCAACGTGCCTCTTTTTAGGCCCTCTACCACCAAACCTTATTGCTCCACAGTGTTTTCCTGCTTAGGCCTAACTCTGTTCTTCCTGACACCTGATTCCCAAACTGGTTTACATCATAATTCACCATCAATTTTTTTTCTCATTTTTTTCTCAATCCCACTTATCCAAATGAAATAGGAAGATATGACAGTCCAGTTTAGTTTACAAAAATCTATGTTGATTGGTGAAGTTGATGGTGTTGTACTACTATATAGAGTATACAGTATATACGTACATGTATGTAGATTTATGTAATTCACCCCATATTGTAAAATGTATAATTCAAAATATAACTACTACTAACCAGTCAATATAATATACTTAAGTTTCATTGAACACAGTATTCCCTATACAGTGTATCATGAACCCACTCTTTTTTAAAATCGAAGAATACAATGCTGTTCAACATCTTGATGAGATTTTATTAAGCATTACAGGTTGTGAATAGTGATAGCAGAGGGAATCTAAACAATGTAGTATTAGGGCCGCTGTTAGAAAGAAAAAAAGATCTGAGATTTCGAGAATAAAGTCATAACAGAAAAGTTGCTTCGAGTCATATTATGCTTATAGTTGATTTGATTACGTGTACTTTTTTGTTATCATTTCCTGACAGTCCACAGGCTACTGTAGCCAACTGTTATTAGGCTTGTAAAGATCTTGTGTTTGGACTGTGGTGTCATGTCTCACTGCTTCCCCCTCGCTTATAGGCACAATGCCCTGTTTGGGACTGTCTCTCTACTCCAGGGTCCTTTCCATTGGAAAGCTAGGGGAAGTTCCTCTGTGCTGCACCTTATCAGAGGTGGTGAAGGTGACTTTTCTGTGCACAATAAGTAACACAATGCTGAGTTTTATGCCTGATCAATGTGTTTTCAAACAGTTTCTGTTTTCCACCTCCAGACGCTTCTCTAAACTTTGACTGCTCTAATCTGTTTATTACAACAGGGAGTTGAAATCTTGACTTGTTTCAAAATTAGGACATCATTCTTGTAATATTACAACTTTTTTTCTTGAAATATTATAATTTAAATTCAATTACAACTTTATTCTCATAATATTATGTCTTTTTTTTTCTCAAAATGTGACAACTTTATTCTCAAAATCTCAGAATTTTTCCCCTCAACGTGGGCCTAATACTTGTTGTAGATCTACGATACACAGCAGGTTAGGGGATTTCTGCAGTCTCCAAAGCTTCACTCCTCCTCAAACCCTTTCTGTTACAGCCGGGGAAGTTGGAAAGAAAGAAAAAGAGAAACAGCTGTTAGGTCTTCAGATTAGTATTGCTTTGATGCCATAAAGCAATGTATTCATTAACAGACTAATATAAACCGAAGCACAGCTTTTTACCGAAAATGTATTTGCACTAATACTTAACGAGCAGAGCAACATGTTAAGCACAGCCAGCAGAGGGCAGCATGTGTCGGGGTCAGATGCTGGGCACCTGCCACAGAGTGCATGCTTCAAACCTTGGAGCCACTCTCACGGGTCTTGGCACGGAGCTTGTTGACCTGAGACTCAGCGATGTCAGCTCTCTCTTCAGCCTCGTCCGTCTCGTGCTGCAGCTTGCGGAACTTGCCAAGATGAACATTAGCCTGTTCCTCCTGTTTAGGATCAAAACAAAGAAAGATAGTTACACATTGACAGGGGAAGAAGCCAAATTAAGACCTCACTTCACACATGTCCACACTTACAGCCTCCTCAGCCGCTCTCTTGTAGGCTTTCACTTTCAGCTGCAGCTTATCGATTAGATCTTGGAGTCGGGCGATGTTCTTGCGGTCCTCCTCAGTCTGTGGAAATAAGAAAAGGTTACAAAGTTCCTCTTTAAAATAGCTTTAACCACACATGCAGATTAATGAAGCCAGCTCCATGCAACAAACCTGATAGGTAAGTTCCTTGATACGGCGTTCATATTTACGGACGCCCTTCACAGCTTCACAGCTTTTCTTCTGCTCCATTTCCACCTCATTTTCCAGCTCCCTCACCTGGTCAGGGACAATATTTTTAGATAACTCACCTAATAACTTTCAACATCACCACTGAGCAAAAATAACCCACAACACAAATGTGAAAGAAACACTCACCCTGGCCTCCAGCTTCTGCAGCTGCTTCTTGCCTCCCTTCATGGCGATCTGTTCAGCTTCATCCAGACGGTGCTGCAGGTCTTTGATGGTTTGCTCCATGTTCTTCTTCATACGCTCCAGGTGAGAGCTGGTGTCCTGCTCTTTCTTCAGCTCCTCTGCCATCATGGCAGCATCAGTAATGGCCTTCTTGGCCTTTTCCTCAGCGTTTCTGCACTCCTGCACTGCATCCTCCACTTCAGTCTGAAGCTGGGATGTATCAGCCTCCAGCTTCTTCTTGTGATTTATCAGGCTTGTGTTCTAGTTTTACATAAATGGTAGAATTTGCATTGTGAAAGCAGTGAATGTAAAACAAACATGTTAGCAGTGATATTCCCTGTATCTCACCTGTGAGTGCAGTAGCTGCACCCGTTCACTAACGTCCAGCAGCTCTTGTTCAGCAAGTTTGCGACCTCTCTCAGTTTGCTCCAGGGCAGACCTGAGCTCCTCCAGTTCGGCCTGAAGCAGGGTGTTACGTCTCTCAACCATGGCATTGTTTTCCCTAAGATCTTCATTGGATCGAAGAGAGTCATCGAGCTGAACCTGAGCATCCTGGAAAATGATCGAAGCCTTTGGTTACAAAGATACCATAGTAATGATGCCAATTACAATGAGAAGCATGTCCCCTTTTTTACCTTCAGATGTGCATGGACAGATTTAAGTTGTTTCTGAGCCTCAGCTGCCTGCCTGTTGGCCTGGCTCAGCTGGATCTCCATCTCATTGAGGTCTCCCTCCATCTTCTTCTTCAAACGGAGAGCCTCATTCCTGCTGCGAGTCTCGGCATCAAGAGAGCTCTGCAGGGTGTCCACAATACGCTGTTGGTTTCTCTTTGCTTGCTCCATCTCCTCATCTTTCTCGGCCAGTTTACGCTCCATGTCTGCCTTAATCTGGTTGAACTCAAGCTGGGCTCTGAGAATCTTCCCTTCCTCGTGCTCAAGTGAGGCCTATCATGAAATAAAGAATTAAAATTAAGTATATGACCAGACATTACCAATTACCAACATATTTTCACCAGATCCAACATTCAACATACCTCTGCTTCCTCCAGGGCTGCTTGGATCTCAGACTTCTCTTGTTCCAACTGTTTTCGAATCTTCTCAAGCTCATGAATACTCTTTCCACTCTCACCAATTTGCTCAGTGAGGTCAGCTATTTCCTCTGAGAAACAAAATGTAACATTATCAGTGGTTTGGTCATGAGAACACATTCTGCAATGGAGGCGTAAGATGGTGTTACCCTTACCCTGCAGATTCTTGTTCTCCCTCTTCGTGGTCTCCAGATGATCCAGACACTCCTCATATGAGTTCTTCAGTTTGAAGAGCTCAGTGCTCAGGGCCCTGGCCTCCTTCTGGGAGCTCTCCAGCTCACACTGAGACTCTTCATACTTCTGCTTCCATTCTGCCAAGACCTGAAATATGTGGGTTTAAAGGTCAATTATACTCTAATTGTTCATCTAAAAGAGAAAAAATGCCATTTTTAAGTTATTTTTATTTCACCTTGTCAAAGTTTCTTTGCTTCTTGTCCAGAGCAGCAGCAGCCGCATTAGATCTCTCCACATCCACCATGAGATCTTCAATCTCATTCTGCAGCCTGTGTTTGGTCTTCTCCAGAGACGAACATTTAGCATTCACCGCTTCAACAGCCTCCTCAGCATCCTGCAGACGCTGAGCCAGCTTCTTTCTGGATTATGACAGAATTTATACCGGGTTAATTGCTTTTCAATGTTGCCGAGTTGTTTGAATGAAAATACAAATTACTCACTTGGCCTCCTCCAGTTCCTCAGTTTTCTGGATGGCATCAGTTTCGTACTTAGTTCTCCACTGAGCCACCTCAGAGTTGGCCTTGGACATGCCGCGCTGCAATTCAGCCTTGGCCTCCTGCTCCTCCTCATACTGCTCCCTGAGCAGGTCACAGTCGTGGCGAGAAGACTGCACTGCATGGGCTAATGCATTCTTGGCCTGAAATGAAAGCATATCTTTGTGCATCTTTATGTACCACCATCTGTAACCAATTCTTACTGGTATTTGGTTGTTACCTTGACTTCCTCCTCTAGTTGTCTTTTAAGGTCTTCAATTTGTTGAGAGTGGGTCTGTTTTCCTCTGGTTAGTTGAGACACCAGGGAATCCCTTTCCTCAAGCCGCCTTGCAAGTTCACCTAATTTTGATTGAAGAATACAATGAGTACTTCATAATATCCCAAACAGAACACAATGTTCAAATCAAATACATACCATTCTCAGTTTGAAGCTTTGCTTTCATCATGTTGATGTCATTGATGGTGCGTTGTCCCTCTTCAGACTTTGTTTTGTATTCATTCATCTGGTCTTCCAGAGACCTGCACATTTTCTCCAAATGAGTCTGAAAACAAAAAGCACAACAATGGCACATAACTTACTTCACGAGACATGAAAGTTGTTTTAGACCAACAAAATAACATTTTTGTCAACCAATGAATAAAAAAATAATTTTTTACCTTAGCCTTCACAATATGTTCCATATTGGAGACCACATCATCCAGCTCCAGCCTGAGCTCACTCTTCTCCTTCTCCAGTTTCTGCTTGACTCTCTGCAGGTTGTCAATCTGCTCTCCCAGATCAGCTACACTGTCAGCTTGTTTCTTCCTGAGTGTGGCAGCAGTGGCTTCGTGCTGCAGAGTGGCCTCTTCAAGGTCTCTCCGGAGTTTCTGGAACTCAGCCTCCCGCTTCTTGTTCATCTCAATCTGGACAGATGTTGCTCCACCAGCCTCCTCCAGCCGCTCACTGATCTCCTCCAACTCTCTGGCCAAGTCTGCTCTCTGCTTCTCCACCTTGGCTCGGGCAGCTCGCTCTGCCTCAAGCTCTTCCTCCAGCTCCTCAATGCGAGCCTGTAAAGGCAGAATTATTTAGTCGCTCACTTCCTTTTGAGTATTTGACCAATTTTGAACCGTTTCACAATAATCGTCGATTACCTGAAGCTCCTTCAGTTTCTTTTGAAGCTGAATTGTTATGGCCTGCTCATCTTCTATTTTATTGCTGAGCTGACTGATTTCAAAATCTTTCCTGTGGATGAAATACAGTAGTTAAAATTAGAAAACAACGTGTCTATTGTTCTGCAGATATACTGTACGTACAGTAGAATAATGTCATTACTTTTTCAGATGCTCTTCAAGTTGCTGCTTGTCATTCTCCAGATCCATTAGGCTCTCCTGGGTTAATTTCAAGTCTCCCTCTAGTTTCCTCTTAGCTCTCTCAAGATCCATCCGAATCTTCTTCTCTTGTTCCAGTGAACCTTCAAGCTGGACAATAGCATTACAGAAAGTCAAACTGTTTTCCCCAATATGCAAGTGGCATATGATCTCATGAAACACTTTGAATCATGGTTAGCATCAATAAGTAGTAGAATTCTTACATCATCCACTTGCTGCTCCAGCTTGGCCTTGGCCTTGGTCAGAGTGTTGACTTTGTCTTCTTCACTCTGCAGATCATCCAGTGTTTGCTGATGAGCTTCCTGTAAGGCTTTCTTTTCTTTGGTCAACTTAGCAATGATATCATCCAGAGCGGCCATCTCTTCGACCAGGTTCTTTACCTATGAACCAAGAAAAGATCAGTTACTAGATACCTGATTAAGTTTCTGATCTGAAGCAAATGGTTAAGTTAGATTTCATACCTTGTTCTCGGTGGCGTGCTTCTCTTTCTCCACTTTAGCCAGAGTTAACTCTAAATCATCAATGTCTTTCTTCAGCTCAGAGCACTCATCCTCCAGCTTCCTCTTCTTAGCAGTCAGTTCCGCATTCATCTCCTCCTCATCCTCCAGTCTCTCAGACAGCTCTTTGGCTTTTGCCTCCATCTGAATTTTGTTTTTGATCAGCCCCTCGCATCTTTCTTCAGCATCTGCAAGATTATCTTGCTCCTAAATGGAAATGTTCATTATTTGATAACTTGGTTAAAATATGGTAGGTTGTAATATACATCATTAATATAAATAATTGTATTCATATGGTCTAAACTGTATGGTTATATTACCATTTTGACATCAAAATATTAAGGATGCTGTCATTAGACTTACAGCCTGGACATGGAGCTGCAGGTCATTCTTCTCTTGAAGAAGAGAAACCATTTTCTCCTCTAGTTCCTTTCTACGAGCTTCAGATTTTGCGTACGCCTCTTTCAACTTCAGGAATTCTTCCTTCATGTTGGCCATCTCCTTTTCCGCCTCAGCCGATCTCAACAGAGGTTTTATCTTGAAGAACAGCTTCATCCAGGGCCAATTTTTGACCCCCATGAAGGCTCGGATGTTCCACTGGATCACCAAAAGTGCATCTCTGTCAAAGATCAACCAAAGTCATTACTACTACTTACTCAAAACAAAATCATTGTGAGCATTTACTTGGTTTGAGTTCATTGCCAATTCCTGATTCCTCTGACCTCCTTTCAACAATCTTCTGGAATTCCACTCTTGCCAGCAGACCTCTTGCCCTTGCCTGGATTCCAGTGATGATGAGTGACAAACGGTCATCTCTCATCTCCTCCAGTTGCCCAAGAAGACCAGCCTTGAAGAACACCTAAAGGAGCATGTAAATGTCCACCAGGTGTTACACTAAAGAGCTTGCGCCTTGGGACATTGCAGCTTTAAAGCAAGACTGTATAACTTTGTTCCTCTTAGAAATAAAAAGTTGAACCTAAATGAATCCTTGCTCAACGTAACGCACTCGTGGAATTTGTTGCTCCAGGCCTATTTGGTCTGGTGTAACCAGTAGCTTATGACAGCAGATATTAGTTAAGATAAGATTGCTGTATTTGGCATTATGAAGTTGTTTTACTGACTTGATGATTCTTTTTCAGTATTATTCTTCTACTTGCACTGCTGTTATAATGTCACTTTTTTCATTTACCATCATTCTGTAATTGATTATAGATGAAACATCTGTAACATGTGTGCTTTGGACTTTTCTCTTTTATTCATTACCTTGGTGTGTCCAAACTTGTATTGGTTGTGATCAATATCCAGAGACCCAAGAAGTTTCTCAGCTCCCTTCTTGCTGTCGATGAACTGACCATCAGGGATGGCAGCAGGATTCAGGATGCGATATCTGGAAAAGAAAACATATTTTAAAGTGTAATATTCACATTTTCTTTTGAAATTCTAAGTATGTGACGAAACATTTGAAATATGAGATAATACCTCTGTTTGAAATCTCCATAGAGGATCCTGTTGGGGAAGCCCTTTCTGCAGATCCTGATGCCTTCCAGCACACCGTTACAGCGCAGCTGGTGCATCACCAGAGGGTTCTCCATGGCCCCAGGAGTCTTGGTCTCATTGGGGATGAGGCAGCGCACAAAGTGAGGGTGAGTAGACCTCAAGTTGGTCATCAGCTTGTGCAGGTTCTCCTGTTGAATGAATTAAACCCTGTGTTTAACACCCAGTTTAGGTGATTATATATATATCTCAGGTTTCAATATAAAATTAAGTCTCAGTCAGTGGTTTGCATATGAAGGATCCATTCACACACATATTTGAGTGTTTACTAACCCTGTGCAAGGCAGACACAGTTTGGAAGGATGAACCCTTCTTCTTGCCTCCTCCTTTCTTTCCACCTTCTGCTAAGTCATTGAAAATGCAATGAACAGACACGGGAATTAATCAATCGTGCAGTTCTAACTATGACAAATATTTGAAAGTCTTGACATTATCATCAGAGGTAAATGTTCCGTTTGTTCCTACCTGCTTCTGCTCCTGCATAATTTACAAAGAGGAAAGATAACAGCTTGAGATTAGACTTCTGGTAGAGTCCAACAACAGTCTCATTCAGGGGATCCTTGTTCTTCACCAGCCAGTTGTATATATTATAATCAACAGTTCCAGCATAGTGAACCAGGGCGAAATGGGACTCTGGTTTCCCCTTGATAATTCTGGGCTTCTGGAAGTTAGCAGATTTCCCCAGATGGTTGTCATAGAGCTTAGCTTTAAAGGTGGCATCAGAGGCTTTGGGGAACATGCACTCCTCTTCAAGGATGGACATGATACCCATGGGCTAGGGGGAATATATTGAAGAAAGTTGAGTTTTTTATTTTTGAACGTTTGGAAAGACGAGCAAAATAGGTACATTTAGGTTTTTAGGAAAGAACATACTATAATAACTGGGTCATGTTACACATTTTGTTGATTTGCCTGAATAAATTCAGAAACTCACCTTTTCAATCAGGTCAATACAGGCCTGCAAATCCATGCCAAAATCTATGAAAGTCCATTCAATGCCCTCTTTCTTGTACTCTTCCTGCTCCAGCACAAACATGTGGTGGTTGAAAAACTGTTGCAGTTTTTCATTGGTGAAGTTGATGCACA
>CALSBV010010255.1:30641-65923 GCA_943590825.1 Bovichtus diacanthus
ATATATATATATATATATATATATATATAATATATATATTATAAGAAAACAAGAAGTTATGACAATATGCCCCCAACACAGACCCCCTTCAAACACCCGCTGCTCCCCTTCCCCTATCCCCAGTCTTACAAGCATCAACCACCTGCATACTGTGACCCCACACACTTACAGTCATGTGCTCATGACACAAACATAACTGCAACAAAGAAAAAGCAACAACTTGTTTTTACACCTCAGTAGCTGTTATTGATTTGGTGATTTATAGTTTGTTACATACTGCCACTATGCTCTAAATCATGGGTAGCTTCACACTAATATTTTTAGATTTATTTATTTTAGAAATTAGATTTAAACCCTAGAAGTGCATGATGTATTTAAAATCTAGCTATAACTAATCCACTGTTAAACATAGAGCTGCAACGATTAGTCGATTAACAGTTAAAAAAAAAAAAAAAAAAAAAAAATGGCCAACTATTTTGATAATGGAT
The DNA here is from genome assembly GCA_943590825.1 of Bovichtus diacanthus. Lineage (NCBI taxonomy): Eukaryota > Metazoa > Chordata > Actinopteri > Perciformes > Bovichtidae > Bovichtus > Bovichtus diacanthus. Next base: position 31,130 of record CALSBV010010255.1, read on the forward strand.
TAATAATTAAATAATTATAAGATTATTTTTTTATGCTAAATGTTAGACGATGCTGATTTCAGCTTCTCTATAATGGAGATTTCCTGTTTTTCTCAGTTTTATGTCATTAAAGTGACTATCTTTTTGTGAAAAGATATTTTTTAATTAAATATCACTAATGCTGAGGTTTAGAAGGTGTTAAGTTCGGCAGCTGGGACTTTTTTAAAATTTTTTATATTCAAGTCAACAGCAAACATTGGAATGTTATCTCACCGAAAAGTCTTAAATAAAAAAAAAAAATATTTAAATATTCTCTTCACAAGATCATGAATGTTGGGAAGAAAAGGCTGTACAAGAAGACGACATGCACTCTAAACTAAAAAGTGTTCTTTCCATTATGTTGCACAACACCGTTTTTCATTTGTGAATTTTAAGTCTCTCCTCCAGCTGAACAGCGGAGTTGGTCCGATTCCCAGCTGGAAGTCTACATTCACTTAAATTTAATTAGGACTGAATATGGCAAACGAATATTTGTTGAGCTCTGTATCTAATTCAATATCACTGGCCCAGCTCCAAAAAGTAACGTCTTAACAACTTCACCCTCTTAAATCCCTGGTGTCAAACTTCCAGTTCAGGGACGTAGATGTTGAAGGTAAAGCTGCGTGACAGAGTTCGATGATGGATGGGAATGTGAGATTATGTTTTATAGTTTGAGTTTAATGACTTTTCTGCAACAGGTGACAAACTCTTCTTTCATCGTGCTACTCACTGAGTAGTGTAACACAAAATGACCCGAGAGGATGAATTCTGATTTAGTCTCATTAGAAAGCAGCAGAAAACCGTTTGCCGGAGATTATCGCCCGCAAAGACTCCTTGTCTCCTGCCCAGTGTCTGGAAATGAGTTGCCATTTTCTGCCAGAATAGTCATTATTAATGTAAACTAAAAAACAAAGTTGGGGAAGCTACTTTAAAAGCTTTGCAAGCTACCAACTACAGCACAGCTACCCTAGGGAGAAATGTTGTTAGGTTAAAAAATGAGTTCAGACTATATTGTTAAAAAAAAAAAAAAATTTTAAAAGGCCAGGAAGATATAACAAAATATAATGCAAAAAAAGTCAAATTTATTTAAAAAAGTGCTCACTTGTTTACGGGTCATACATAAACCCAAGAAATATATATATATATATATATATATATATATATATATTTATTTTTGAGCCTGCAGTCTTAACCTGCACTTTTTTAATTGTTTTTATTTTTTATTTTTATAAACAATTGTCCTATCTTTTTACTTTTCAGAGCAATCACAGTGATTCTATTACAGTAGAGAAGCGACAAAAACAAAAGTCTTTAGTTATGCAACTACTTGAATTATTATGCAAATATGAACGTAGTTAAACTACCTGCAAGCTACTGCTAAATGTAGTTAAACTACTAGTTTTATTATAAGTAGTTCACGACTCCCCAACACTGCTTTACAGTCTTTCTCATACCCAGTTTGACTGCTAGGTGAGACGTCTGTTTTCCAGTATGGAGGTAAGTCGGGAGGAGCAATAGTAAACGCTTAACCAGCATTTCCTGAGTACCCATACAGGGTAATGCACGTATACATGCAACATACACAATGTATGTCGGACACTATCGGTGAAGGTCAGATGTAGATGTCAGGCTGGCAAAAGTCATCTGGACACGAGACTCATTGCTGTGAACGCAAACAGCATGTGCTGAGGTCAAGGTTACTGCGTCCTGCTCCGGTCACCGCTGCTCTAATGACAGGTTGATTTAACAGTATTCATAATTTAATGACCTCCTTTGTGCCTTTTTCAACACTCAAAGTCAGTTTCAGAGTGGATGACGTTCTTACTTTCTAACTTTTGACATCACAGCCAATGTTGTGAGGATCAATAACTGTTGTATTTAGCTTTATTATGAGCTTTCAAAGGAAATGGTATAAGGACTTTAACTATTGTTTTAAAGGGCCGCAACTAACAGTTATTTTTATTTTCGATTAATCTGTCTTTATTTAACACTTAAAAAAAAAAGAAAATCTTTTAGTCTTTTATGATATTCAACAATCATGGAAAATGCCCACCACAGTGTCCCAATACCGAAAGTGAAGTCTTCATATTTCTTCCGACCAACAAAACCCAAATTTATTCAGTTTACAATCATATAAAAGGGATAAAAGCAGCAGTTCATATTAAGTTATTTAGAGAAATTGTTTTAGTGCTACACTGGTGTTCTCTTGTGAGCTGCTTTCTGTTGTTACTCGTTTTGCTTCCTTTTTAAGTGAAGCTGTTTCCTTGATAGGATTTTCCATTTAATTTGTTCATGAGCAGATTCATGTATTCAACAGTTAGACAGTTTTAGAGAAGAGATTAAAGCAGGACATGGGCTGCAGATATTGGTGCTAAACCTAATGTGCTCTGAACTTGGGACAATCTAAAAGTCTGTGTTTACGAGCAGAAAAGCCGCCACGCTCTTTTTCTTTGAGCAGTCAAACCTGTCAAAGATTTCATCAGCGCTCTGATGTCGCCACTCTTTGTCGATTTGTTTTTCTGTCTCCATTTACCAACAGCTGTAAATCAAAGCCAAACCAAAGAGGTGTGGGAGCTTGTTGACTTGGTATTTGAAGTGCCCCGTATAATAACTCTATCATCTGCTTTTCTTTAACAATTTCATTCATAAAGAAAAGTCCACTTTGATATTATTATTTTTTCATCCTCTTGTTTGTAAGTGCTCAAAGACATTCAGTGGGGCAGAGAGAGCGAGAGAGGGAGAAGACAAAGGGGAGTAAGGCTGTGGGGGAGTTAATATTGCCCTGGAGTGCATCTCTACTGTAACAAAGAGCCCTCCAGGTTGCCAGGCATCTGAGATGACTCTTCCCCTGGGAGATGAAGAGGAGTAGGGAGGGAGCCAGCCAGCGGGTAATCCTGACACTGATCACAGTTTCATCAAGAGAGCAACGAGAGAGCCGAGGGAAGAGAGGACGGGGGAGGTGGAGAGTGAGGAGGTGATGCGAGCGGTGATGTTTGGTCATAAGTTAACGTGTCAGCGCGGGTGATGAACGGGGCTTTAATGGAGCTCCATCAGTCCGGCATTGTGTTGGCAGAGCGGCTGATTCTGCTGTGTCAGATGGACTGTAGCTCACTACAAAGATGACTCGTCTATGAAGTGAGCTGCAGATGACTGGAGCGGCAATTACAGATTATTTATCAAATAAAATGGACATTTATTAATCCCGAAGGACATTCTTGTGGCAGAAATGAGTAATTAGAGTAATGCATATAAAGGGTATTAGATGTAAAACTGGGGGGTGGGGGTGGCAATAAGGGAAAGATAAGTAAACAAATAAAATAGAATTGTAAATTATAACATAATAAAAAAATTAGGAAAATTATAAAGTGTAATACTAACAGTGCCTAATTGAATAAAGATAGAAGTAAGGTACATTTATTAAGATAATTAAACTAAAATAGAAAAGTAATATTGCACATTTCATTATTGATTTATGTTTTGATTATTTAATTTCTGATTGCCATTTAAAAAATAGAATTGATTACATCTATTTTTTAAATTTTTTTTTTTAAAGTCATTTATCGAATGCCTCTCACATTACCAGATCTGGATAGCGGAACAAACGACACTCCAAAATGAACAAGTAACCACGAGGAAAGAAATATTAAAAAGGCTTTTTTTTTTTCTTTTTTTTTTTTAGTAGTGGCTTAATCTTTAAAAAGCCGACACGTTTCGACCACTGTAGGTCTTTGTCGGGGCTAATAACAAAGATATTGTTTAGCATAAACAACCAACGGGAGGCAGACTTGGATAATAACATGTAAAACTAATTTAAAATAATGAAAACACGAAATAACATGAGACGAGTTAACGCGGCCAAAAAGCTTTGTACAGAGAAAAAGAAAAACGTCATGTCTATATCCTCATTGAGACGGATACTTACACTTAAAGTTTGTTTGCGACATGGCTGAAACCAGCACCTGGCAATGCGAGGCACGGTGTATTTACATTTTTTTGCAGGAAGTGTTTCAAACGATTTAAAATGTAATTCCGAGTGGCATCAAAAAAAGTGTTAAATCCAATTTGCCTTAAGCTGTAGGAACCACCAAGTTTTTTTTCTTCCTGTGGCCTCTGTGGAGGAGATCCCACAGGCCTGATGCATAGCGATAAATGCAGCGCTGCTCTAGTTTCATCTCATCTGTGTGTGTGGAGTGCTGCTGTCGTGAAATATTGTGAGAGGTTTCACATAGATTCTCAGGTAATGTACTCTGACATTAGAGGAGGATAGAGTGACCATACACGCACTAATACTCTGCACTAAAGACTGCACTGTTTATAATTCCCTTGAGTTAAGGTTCTCGCTTTCATACGGCCGCTGTCTCAAAATAGATCCCCTGCAAGTTATCTATATAGTGATGGGCTCATCTATGCCTCACATTTACACGTGCTATAAATATACAACACTTAACTCTTTAGTTTACGTTTGCTTTTGTTTGCTCTTGTGGTTTTAGTTCTTTAAATTAAGTGTGAATATGTCTCTTTTTGTTTTCTGTCTTCTCAGGGAAGGAATCCCTTTTTCCTCGAACCCGCCATCATAATCGCCATCACCGACGGTAACAAGCTGACCAGCGGCGGGGGAGTCCAAGACGAGGTTTGATCTCACAACAATGTTCACTTTTAACACAAGCATCTGTTTCTTCGTCAAACCCTTCCCTGCTGTCCGTCACTGTGGAGGCTAACGTTGCGTTCACAGGACAACTGCTTTGTTTAATAGTTGAGGTCGGAATCATCACATGACTATATAAAGCAAACCATAAAACATATTGTCCACTTACGTCGTGTCTCACCTGTCCTAATTTGAGCTACCACTAACTTAATATCATCACATTAGAAGAAAGAAACGGCAAGGCCTGTCAGTTTAAGCTTTTAATAATAATGTTAATCTTTATTTATAGAGCTCTTTTCAAAATTAGTTACAAAGTGCTTCACAAAGACGGCAAAACATAATAAATCCTCAGATATGGTGTGTAAACAATATATTGTGTAATAAAATTTTTAAAAAAAAAGGTAAGAATAGGAAACCGTTAAAAAAAAGAATAAATTAAAAAAAAAAAAAATTAAATAAATAAAAGACAGTTCAAAGGGAATTTAAAAAGTGTGTTTTGAGAAGTGACTTCAAGGTGATTACTGATTTAGACGACCTTTTGTGATTAGAGTTCTGGTTAATTAATTAACCTGGTGTAATTTTCTCGACGCAATTTCGATGACTTGTTCAGCCATACTGCTAAGGTCAGTCGTGTGAGCATGTTGCGTTGCCTTTTTGAATGATTGTTTTGCGGTCTGCTAGTCAGAGTAAAGTGTTATTTATTTCCGCCTCTCCATCTGTAAGTTGTCATCCATGTTGAATAAGTTCGCTGCTACTTCCTGAGCAGGGAGATGGACAGGACTCTATTAAGCCTTGTAGTCGGTTTTTTGTAGCTCGAGAAGAAAAACTTGTGGAGGTCAAACGTGTGCAATTTAAAATCCTTGATTCTGCTGCCACATTGTAATTTATAGCCTCTGGGATAATTCCAGGCTTGTATTTTGTTCCGACAGGGCACTAGATATCGAGTGACGTTTGGTGGGGAAGTTTAGACTTTAATTGCAGTTCTTCTGGCAGTTTAATTTAAAAGTCTGGGCTGCCTAAGAAATGTCTGAAAAGAAAATGTATTGAGAAAATCTGTATTTTAGGAGCAGTATGATGTCGAGATTTCTGTTTAAGGTGAGATCTTTGTCGTAGGTGTCTGCTTCAACGTTAGTTAATTGTCGTTGTATAATTACCAACCTTGGAGCTGCTTTTGTATTCTTGATGACAACCTAGACTTGGGGTGGGCAATATGAACAGAGTCATTCTAAAGCCATTGTCTGCAAGTTTAATTATAAAAAAAAAAAAAGAAAGAAAAAGGTAAATAACCAAATGGGAATATCTGCTTTTGGATAATGCAGTGAATTAAATACCTGAAAAATTAAGGTACTTCATTAATATTCCCATTTAAAAAAAAATAAATAAAAATAAAATAAAAATCCTGCTAGTTTGTTTTCAGTTTCAGTCTAAAACAACCAGTGGTATTAAAGGGAGCGCTAGCTCAGTACAAACAGTAAAGCAAAGTCTTCTTTCTGTCGTCTCTTGGTGCGTGTATACATCATGTTGTCCAACACTTTGTCTCTCCTCCACCGTCCAGCTCCATCTGCCTCTGACCACCCCGCTGCCGGGGAGCGAGCTGACCAAGGAGCCCTTCCGCTGGGACCAGCGTCTGTTCGCTCTGGTGCTGCGCATCCCGGGCAACGCTTCGGTGGAGCCCGAACCCCTCGGTGGTGTCCCGCCTGACGATTCCCCAATCACCCCCATGTGTGATGTCACTGGAGGTAGGTGGACTGGAGAACAAGCTTGGGTTTTATTCATTTTTTGCCAGATAGTGCAGTGCCCGCTCGACCGATTGCTTGGCCTCGCAGTGTTGCTGCTCGCAGCTTTCTCAAGAATCGCTCATGCAAAAGTACTTTTACATTCGACTCTGCGCTTCCTTGAGCAATAAACCGGATGATCGGAGGAACAAACGACATACAGACACTCCTTCCGTTCTCGTGAGATGTATATGTGTTTGAGTGCATTGCTTAAAGAGGCTCTCCACAGATTTGAAACACTCATAAGTCAGTTTACTCACCATGAGGAGTGCTACACTACTCGAGCTGCAAAATCGTTACATGAGAACTGCTGTTCCACCTTAAAAGTCAGTCCACCTTAAGCATGAGCCGTTGTTGTCGCTGCCAGCTTCAAGGCTAACCAGAGCCCCTAAACTTTTATCAGCAGGTGGTCTTGAGGAGTTGTTTCATTTTTCACCAACAAATAAACTGTACACACACTGCACAGCTATGTAAATGCTCCCCCCGACTCACTATCGCTCGCCACGGGACTGTGGGCTGATCTAGATGATTTGTGGGCGGTGGTCGCAGATTGGCAGTATAATGAAATCCTAATTACTAACTCGCTGTCACACACACGCTCTCTTTTCTCTCTCGACTGCACTCACTATTGTTAAACACAAACTGCACACCAAGTTATTTAAGTTGATTAAACATCTTAAAATGCGTTGTAAAGAGATGCGTTGGCCCCGCAGCGAGTCAACCCAGGCAATACACTGGCAGAAAACCCTGCTTCTTTTTCCACCATCACAGACAGCTGGATAACATAAAGACATGACGGGTAAACATTGTTTGATCACCCGTACAGCGAAGTTTCGGTTACTTGTTGTTATTCACAAAATACAGCTAATTATTTATAAATGGATGTCATTATAACCTTATTTTGGAAAAACATCAGACATATTCCTCCTGGCAGCGACTTGGAGCGTAATGTTTCTACAGCAGAGCCCGATGGAACACGCTGGGACAAGCTAAGTATTTATAACATCAGATCAAAATAGTTCTTTGTCGAATGCATTCCTGGCACAGTCGAGGAATAATCTCTGTCAATTCACCGAAATAAGGAAAATAATGGATGTGGATTGTTTTTGCGAGAACACTTGGCGGCGGAGAGGAATCCTTGGCAGCTGTTTCTCTCTCACGGCCCCCGAGCTCTGTCTCAGCACCGTCCTGCTCGACATTCGGAGTTGCTTGTGTTTCCAGGTTTGCCAGTGGGAGCCGAGCAACCCCCGTACAAACGCAGCGCAGGTCTGCTGGAGCTGTTGCGGAGGGTTGTAGTGCTTGGCTCAAGTGCACTTCAGGAGTAATTGTTGATTGAGGTTAAAAATCGCACTGTTGAACTCGGGGCTGCCTACCTACAAGTTGTAAAGAACATCCACTTATCAGGGCTCCACAGAAGGCAATCAATGGCGACTTGAGGGACCCACAGTCCAAGACCTCAACGCTGAAGGGCCAATCGATCTGTGGTGGGAATCAGCATACAGGTCCAGAAAACCAAATTTGAAAGGGAGAGAACGGATGCACCCTGTGACTTCCTGGATTCATTTTATTAAATTTTTTTTTGAATCTGTGAAGAACCATACTAACACTAATGGTGTTTGTATACTGAGGAATTGAGGGTGGACATGTTAACACTTGAGATTCACATTCTGTAAAGTATCGGGTAAAACACAAACTACTTTTTGTTTGTTACTGTAACAAAGCTTTTATTCTCCCATGTCACATTTTTATTATTAAGCTGACGTACGACTGCATCGTATCTTAAATATCTATCTCTATCCGTCTATACACATATACACATGTATATCTATCGGAGCTCATTAAAGCGCTGTGTAGCAGTCGGTGGTGCTGAATGCAGAACATGACACAGCTCCATTGTCAGTGTCGTTCATTACTGCTGATGGCAGCCCTGACACAAAGCCACGGCCCATTGAAGTGAATGGGTGCATAACGAGGTCATCAGAGGTGAAGTTGGAGGCAGTAAATGTCCAGAAGGTTGAATGAGACTAATCAGTTGTAGCTTTGTAGGACGGCGCGTCTGATTCATCGTCTTTACTCATGTGACCTTAACTGCCATGTGACTGATGCTGTGACAAATAAGCCAAAGCAGATTCAGCGCTTTGAAGCTTCATTTCATGTAAATGTACATCTTTGCGTGCCGGTAACATCTCTCGAGTGTAAAGGACTGACTCATAAAGAAGAATACAGTGTTGATTAGAGAGCCCTGCAGTGTTTTGATTTAACCTAAGAGTACTGGTGTGCTTTTCCCCAGGAATATTTAGTTGTTAGTTTTAATAGATGGTTGATAAATTCATGGTTAGGTTTTGATTCTGAAAACTGGCACCCTTTCAGATCTGTTTTTAAGTTGGTAAAATATCTGGAAGACCCTTTAAGCTTTGATTCTCAAAACTTTCATCTTCTCTCACACATGCATATAAATAAATAATAGCTGAATAGTGGCTCAAAACTTTCTCAAAGTCCTGATTTGATAAATGTTGGTTGATTTTGATTCTTTTTCCTAAAAAAACTGTCAAAGAGCTGCTCAGAATTTCTCCTTGAAAGTTAATGGGGACATATTGTGCTCATTTTTTATCTTCAAATTGGTATTTTGGGTTTCATTCTTACATGCTTTATATGTTCAAATACAAATCTTTATTTTTTTCTCAATATATGCCTGGATTGTCTTATTCCAGTTTGTGGGTTGGTCGGCACTCCAGATACCCAAATGTATGTGCACAAGCACTGGGAAAAGTGAACCTTTTTGAATGTTGATCTTTGAGCTTTAGTTGCATGTTCTTTATAGTTATAACTTTTCTTAAAGGTCCACTAACCGACATTGTCTATTTTAACTATGGGTCAAACTACGTGTGGTCACTGACTACGTGGTCGCTCATTGATAATTATCTCCCGTCGCTGTAGAGCCTTTCAGACTCTTACAGTTCAATATTTTTACTTTATTTTTTTAAGGCTCATTTACTGTGTGATTACATAACCCCGTTCCAGCAGCAGCCAGCTGTTTTTTGTTAACAAGCTCTGATGAATCCTCTGAACTCTGCCTGCTCAGCACTAAGTAGAAACAGACAAAAGTTACTAGCTGGTGAAGAAAGTGCAGCAGCGAGCAGCTAAAAACACTTTTTATTCTCAGGAGTTGGTGAATCTAATAAGTGTGCATACGAGTGCATACTGATGGCAATGTTAAAGCACATTTACATCTTTGATGATCTGTAAAATATTGTTCTTTCAGCTTTTTCCACTGCTCCAAAAATGTAATATATTCAACCTTAAGATTGCTGAAAACTAAATCTAAATACATTTAAAAGGATTGAGATTTTAATCAGTGGATCCATATTCAATTAAAAGCCATTGAACTCGTTAATTTATTCACATTTTCAGGCCTGTCTATCTATCTCTATATAAAAACAATGCGTTTCCGTGTGTTGCAGGTCGTTCCTACAGCGTGTTCTCCCAGCGTATGTTGAATCAGTGTCTGGAGTCTCTGGTGCAGAAAATCCAGAGTGGAGTGGTGATAAACTTTGAGAAGACTGGGCCCGACCCGCCTCCGTTAGAGGGTAAGTGACACCTCTGTCTTTTTAATGATATTATATTCCTGACTATTTCTAAAATACCTTTTTAAACCTGCCTCTGTTCGATTACCAGAGATCCTCTCTCACTCTCACTGTTTGTTTGTTTTTTTGTTTGTTTTTTTTAAAATCCCCTCTGAGCTTTTCTTTACTGTGGTTCATAAGCAGCTGCTGGATGTCACTGTTTATCCCCCCACCATCACATTTTAACTGCCCACACACTGTTCTGCATTTCATCTGAATCATTTTGTTGTTTTTCATACGTCACAAACCATTGTTCCTGTCTGTGTCCGTCCAGATGCTGCAGCTGAGGCGGTGAAGTCCGGTCCACAGGCTTGGCACTGTTGTCACAAGCTGATCTACGTACGACCCAACCCAAAAACCGGTGTCCCCATCGGTCACTGGCCCATCCCTGAGGCCTTCTGGCCGGACCAGAACTCTCCCACGCTGGTAAGAAACTTTCCTTCACCAAAAAAAGCTTGCTTATTTAAAAAAAAAAAAAAAAAGATTTTTTGCACAGATTTGCTCAGTTTCACAGTCTATAGCTCCAGAACCTCAGCTAAGTCTGATTTAAAAATAAATCATAAAAATATGTTTTAAACCATGCATCTTTCATAATACCCAATAAGGCCTTTCTTGCATTCATATATTGGACATTTAGCCGACAGTTTTATTAATGACCCATGTCCTAAAGCAACAGCATAATAACCCTAAAGGTCTGCAAAACCTTACAAAGATGATCTATATTTTAAGTGACACAGAATTGAGGCAAATGTTTGTGCCCCAAAGAAAGTCCATTCATAATAAAGAACGAAAGTGTTGACACTCAATATTAAGAAGTCAAACTGTTCCTATAATAATGGAGCAAAAACGGAAGTAGTGAAGTTAATAAATCAGAATTACACGGGGCCAAATGTATTGCACAATAGAACAAATAAAGGTACAGCTGGGCAGGTAGAAACACAATAGTTGATATTTATGTATCTGGCAATATATAGCATGTTGTCTTACCTCATTTTATTTTAAATTTACTTTACAATTTCATCAATGAACAGTAAAAAGAATGGATGAAAAGCTCTTAAAAACTAAAAAAAGTTTTCTAAGACACTATCTTAAAAAAAATTACACGAGAAACCAAAGTAATATCAATTATAACATCAATTATAACAAACATGTTTTTAAAATATCAGCTGATACATATTGATAAACTTTGATCTTATGATCCTGTTTCTGTATCCATTATTATTATACATGATGATTTTTACATTTCGGACAGTTATTGTGATCTAACATGGACTATAAGTATTTTCCTCTCCTTCTGTGACCCCCCCAGCCCCCCCGCTCGGCCCACCCCCACATTCGTTTCTCCTGTCTGGACGCGGAGCCCATGGTGATCGACAAGGTGCCCTTCGACAAGTACGAGCTGGAGCCTTCGCCTCTCACGCAGTACATTTTGGAGAGGAAGTCCCCGCACACCTGCTGGCAGGTACAGCACCATCACAAACACAACACTTGATGACAAACTGTTTGGGGGAAAGGACTTCAACATTAAAGCTGAAATCCAAAATGTTTTTAACCTTTGCATTTGGAGATTTGGAGATTTCACCTGTCAAACCTGGTTTCAAATGATTATTCATACAGGGTTCCAGCAGATCCTTAAAAAGTCTTAAAAGGCATTCAATTCATTAATGTAAAAATAAGGCCTTAATTGGTATAAAAATGTATTTTAAAAAAATATATTTTAATGGGAAGTACGAATTTTTTATTCAAAAATGTTTGACATTGCAGTTTAAAATCTCAAAATGTAACATTTATTTTTCTTTTTTTCAATTAATTTACCAAATTTACGTCTCGCCAATTCAGGATAGCAGAACCAACAACACTACTTTTTAGTATGGTAGCTAACAACGATACGGGGCAATGTTTTTACATAGAAATAAACATTTGAATTGTCCCTAACCATAAGTAAGTGATGTCAATTTTTATAAAAAAAAATTGTAAAATTGGTCTTAATTTCATTCTGAATGGCAATAATAAAAAAAAAAATAATAAAAAAAAGTCCTAAATTTCACTTAAGCTATAGGAAACCTGTCCATAGGTGTTATAGTGAGTTTCTATGATGTGGGGAATAATGAAGGAGCGAACAAGGGGGTGATGATATTTTACATAAATGTTAAATGATGCATACTAAATATTTGCAACTTAGCTAATGTTGGTGTGCTAACAGCTAACCTAGAATGACACCCAGGCGTTTTAAAAATGCATTATAACATGCTAACTATGCTAACATGCTAATGTGAGCATGACAGCAGCTCACAGGAGAGCCGGCTTAAGTACATCGGAGGCTGAGAAACTCCAGCTTAGACTGATGAAAGATGGGAAACCCTTTCCTCTGCTGCCACCCACAGACCAAACGTTCATTTTATTTTTGCCCCATTGGTAATAAGGATTTAAAAAAAAAAAAAAATGGTCCCTCCATTTTTGTTTCTTTCTTACATACTCCGGATGTCTGTAAACGTTTAGACTGGTCTTTGTCTGCCCTCTACGAATACAGACTGTAAAACACATTAATAGAAATGCTTACTTATTATTACAGTAATAAATGCACAGCTATCATAGGCTGTGTCCTACTTAGCCGGAGGTTAGTGGAGGTGAAAACATTAGCTTAAAAAATCACAGAGGGAGTGTTTTTAAAGAGCAGTCTTCTTTTATTTTTTTTTTAAAGAGCTAGTTCATGCTTTTCAGCATTGGGTGCATGGACATGGCTCAAGCTGCGGATCCTGTTTGACGGTCATATCCCAGTGACCCAGAAGCTTATTGAGACACTTAGCAGCTCGTATGTCTGTGTTTGCTTGTTGAATAGTTCTAATGTCGCCACACATTTGTTGATTTTCCTCTCTCGTCTTTTAGGTGTTTGTGTGTAACAGTGCCAAGTACAGTGACCTGGGCCAACCCTGTGGCTACCTAAAGGCCAGCACAGCTCTGAACTGTGTCAACCTGTTTGTGATGCCCTATAATTACCCCGTGCTTCTGCCACTTCTGGGTAAGACTGATGGATCCATGTCCCATTTGGCAATCTTCCCTGATTTTTTACTGTCCCTGTATGTGCTCCTGTGACATCAGTACTTCCTGCTAACGTCTATTTTTAGAACATTTGTAGGGAAATAGGGTAGCACCAGTATTTTGTACTTGTTGTGTGTCATGCATTTCCTCCACATTCCTCAGCACCTCAAACATGGTCCATATGTGCTACTATAGCAAGAGGATCATTATTGTTAAATTATTAAATGAGTTCTATATACCCCGTTCAAAGCTGCTTTGTAAAGATATAGTTGAGTTATGTCTTCCTGAGCAGAGAATGAAGTCGACTCCCTCTGTGTGGGTCGTGATCCCAGCTTCTCTGTGCTTTCTGCTGGTTGCCGCTCCGGCCGCGTGTGTATGTTCGTGCATGTGAGCTCCTGTGCGTAGCTCGCTAATGGCGGCAGCTCTGCACCGCGCTCATTCGGAGGTTACCGCTGATGTTGCTTTCCCGACCCAAGGCAGCATCGCGGAAGCGTACGGTCCACCCTCCGGTTCCCCCTCACACTGTTGGCTCTGTCAGCACCGTTGCTGTTGTTCGCACTTGAGTTTATTTGCGAGAAGGGACACATTAATAAATACACATGGTATTAAAAACTGCCAGAATTAGCCAAAAGGCTATTTTTCATATGTAGTCCCTGGCCATGGTGTTGCAAAAGGCTCCCTAAAATAGATCGAAAAGCAAAAACAAGTCATACAATTTACAAGTTGGAAAAGGACACAGTCGTGACGTATAGTACAACATTGCAATGTTTGCGCTGTTAGCACCGTTAGCTGTTAGCACCATTAGCTGCAAGCCACCCGCTCAGCTGTTGCCATGCTGAGAGCTGTTTAAAAGGCATTCCTTTAATTATAGATAAGCTCTGAATTTATTATTTAGCACCTTTTAGCTTATTATGGTTTGGAACCGCCTTTAGAAACTGGAATTATTCTCTGAAAAAATTAGAAATGTGAAATTGCTCTCTGTACAACTTGGAGGCTTTTCTAAATTGCATGTAGAGGATGAACGTCATTTTTCAGTCTTATTTGTTTTCTTTCTTGCAGATGACTTGATCAAAGTGCACAAGTTCAAGCCTACCATCAAATGGCGGCAGTCCTTTGAGAACTACCTGAAGACCATGCCTCCATATTATATCGGGGTCAGTGGACTTCAGCTCATAATTCTTCAGCTCTTTAATTTTAATCTTTTCTATCGTATAAGCGGCTGCACTGGTCTCATTTCTGTTGTTTCTTTCCACAGTCCTTGAGAAAGGCTCTGAGAATCATGGGAGCACCAAACCTGCTGGCCGACAACATGGAGTATGGCCTGAGCTACAGCGTCGTCTCCTACCTGAAGAAGCTCAGCCAACAGGTTAGTAGTCGGGACGCTGTGCTACCTTTGGGGACATATCACAGAAAGTGTGTGTGTGTGTGTCCACTGTTTTTATATTTAGCTTAAAATAGTCACTGAATGCATAATTTATTTTTTACTCTTGAGTTTGTTTTCCTGAGCGACGGGGTGTGTAGGTCGTAAAGTAATGACACTTGACAATAACAAAATAAGTGAGAATAGTCGAGTAACAAAATGCGCGGTCAGATTTCTATTCTTTTTGATCAGATAGTGTTTTCTGATTTAAAGCAAATGTTTGTTAATTTTATGCTACATTTTATATTAATTTTATGAGTAGATAAGACAACGTTAAATTAACATTTAAGATGTTTCTCTTATTTTGTTAAATGCAAAAAAAAGTTAAAATAACAATCTAGAACATTTAAGCAAATTAAAGTAAGGAAAAAAATGACTTTTGCTATGGTTACAAAAAATTAAATTCAAAGACCCTGGTATCAGTCAGTTTTTATATTGTTTATACATTAATAATAAAAAAAAAACTGAATGTAACTGCGTTCAAACGCACCCAGTCATATTACTAATTTGCTCACTAATTTCCAGTCAAAAATCGAGTACGACCGCCTGATTGCCTTGATCGGTAAGAAGCAGCCACCCGAGGCCGGCATCAAGGTGCGTTGGCGAGGTGGAGGTATATCTCTGGCCCAGCGCAGGGACTTCATCCAGCAGCTGCAGAGTCTCTCTGGAGAGGCTCCATCTCTGCCCTTGGAGCTCAACCCCAAAGAGTTCCAGGGCTTTCAGCTGGCACTGCTCAACAAGGTAACGTTGGATTATTATACATGTTTCTTCTGCAAATGTAGCCCTTTTTTTCCTGCGGACACACGGCTTTTAAAAGCAAGTTATTCAGCCATGAGCACACGCATCAACATTTACTGTTGTCCAGTGAGCTGTATTTACTTGAACAGTTGGGATTTTCTTTGTTCCTTAAGGGTTTTAATAAGCGCTTCGTGTTTTTCAGCCTGCGCAAATATATTTAAACGTGTTCAACCGTCAAATTCCCATCGCTAGTTTTGATACAAAAATATTCAGCATTTACTTATTAATAATTTATTCGTGACTCCCCCAGTGTGTTAAGGCCTCAACTCGTTCTTTTTCTGCTCAGACTTTCTCTGCCTTTCATCCAACAATTCCCCTGAGGTTTATATCGAGATGTTTCATGTGCTTTGTTTGGGTGCTTGAGGGCTTTGGCATTTGACAAATGGGTCATCTCTCTCAGACTGTATCCACTGTAAATCCACTCTTGTGATGGCCAAAGTACAACAACAGTATTTCACCAGAAAACCACCCTTCGCTTTACAATCCCCTCTGTCTTGTGTCGTCACCAGGGCCTGAAGCCACAGAGCTTTAGGAACCCGTACGACATCCCCCGCAGCCACCTGCTGGACCAGCTCAGCCGAATGAGGAGGAACCTGCTCAACACCACCGTCTGTACTCTCAGAGGGCAGGACTCCGGTTAGTCACCGTGCAAGTTTCTCACACCCACTGTTGAGTTTTGTCATAACTGTGACACACTATGGGCAAAACATAGTTTTAAATTCACTGGTGAATTTCACTTAGTCCGTTTGCATCTGTAGATCTCTCCTGAATTCACAAACGATTAGTATTAGATAATGCCTAATTTGCGGATTTAAATATAACATTTCAGAAGACTTAATAATACAAAAAATAATTGTCTTAATGTAAGTAATCAACTGGGGACGTTTCCTGATGGTATTGGTATGGTATAGTTAAAAGGTTTACCCGATTCACCTGTAGTGTCTCCCCTTAAGAGTAAAAAGTGTGAAATGTTGGTGAATGTCCCCGGCTCCTCCCCAGACCAGCTCCACAGCGTGCCAATAGCCCAGATGGGAAACTACCAAGACTTCCTCAAAGCTGCACCTCAGCCTCTTCGCGACGCAGACCCCGAACAGCCCAAACGTCTGCACACGTTCGGCAACCCCTTCAAACTAGACAAGAAGGTAAATATCAACCCTGATCGTGAGCACCAGGCTAAATAATGAATTGAGAAACGCGTGAATTGACCACCTCCCTCGCCCCCCTTCTCAGGGCATGATGATCGACGAGGCGGATGAGTTTGTGACCGGCCCTCAGAACAAGGGAAAGAGACCAGGAGACAGCAGCAACATGACGGGCGGAGGGCCAAAGAGGCGTCGCTGCATGTCGCCTCTGCTGCGTCTGGGCAGGGCCTACACCCCTCCAGTAACACCGCCCGCCAGCCCTCGACCAACAGGTATAATTACACACGTCTTTCTGACTAAAAAGAGAACCGTTGGAAACATTTTCCCTGAGTTTTCAGTCCAGCTTGTAACTCTGTGTGACTTGGAGTAAAGCCAGTTGTGCTGACACAGCGCAGCAGCTTATACTGTAAGGCAAGGCAAGTTTATTTAAATGGCACATTTCCGCAACAATGATTTACATAAAGCGTCGAGACAGTCTTTATTTATATATACAATTTTAAAAACGGGCATTAAAGAGCCAAGAGAATTGAAAACAAGTAAAATAATATAATAAGACGGGTATGAAATACAAGAATAAAAGTTGTAGTGCAGTGTAAGAAATGTGTAAAAATCTACACGGTCAATAATGTCCTTCAAAGGTTTTCAAAAAGAAAAAAAATGGAGTCTTAAAAAATAAGCTTTTCTGTTTTAGTCTCCAAAGAATTGATCAAGCTACAAAAACAAAAAACATCGAGTTCCTTTTTGGGAAATTTAGGATCCAATATAATCTTTATGTAATGCCACAGTCATGATATATCTATAGATAGATCTATCTATCTATCTATCTATCTATCTATCTATCTATCTATCTCTCTCTCTATCTCTATCTCTATCTCTATCTCTCTCTATCTAGCTCACTCGCTCGCTCTGACTTGGCACGAATAAAACGGAAAAGCCTGAAAAAGCAAACAGACATGTCAGCCAAGGTCTGTCGTTCAGAGCAATTCAACCCAAATGTGATGGATTTATTGTTAAACAAAATACAATTTTATTTTATTTTTATTTATTTTATTTTTTTCTCTCTGAACCTGCAGACATGGACATGATTGACGGAGCATCTGAACCGGAGCTGATCATCAACCATCTGGATCAGAACCACTACGGCTCAGACGAGAGTTCGGACTCGGAGGCGGATGTTCCCTCGCCAGTCGACCACCAGGAGAACCACAATGCCGTGGAGCCCGAGGAGCCCGAAGAGCTCCTGCACGGGGACGAGGAGGAGAACGGGCAACCCGGGACGGGCGAGCTGCCGCCGGACATCGAGGAAGCAGCAGAGATGGTGATGATAGATGACCAGCCGCCTCGCTACATGTCACCTACAGCTCTGAAGAAGCACATTCACATCGAGACGACGAAGGTCAACAACGAGCTGAGGACGCTCATCAACAAGGAGATCAGAAAACCTGGCAGACGTACGTACCTAAACAAAGTGCGTGGGGAGGTTGGCAAAATAAGAGGGAACAGTCTAAATGTAGCTCTGGGTAGAGTTATTGTTGATATCATTAAGAAATGCGCAAACAAAATATGTTCGTCGAGTCCCCGACGATCCTTGACTGAGACGTCGTTACTCAGCAACTGTGACGATCACAACATGCAATATCGTTGACGAAAGAAGAAGAAAGTTTGACTTAAAGTCTTTTTACAAATCACCAGTGATGTCTACAATACTGGAATGAAGATTCTTGAGAAATAAACTCGTCTTTGTATGATTATTGAACCTTCTTTGTAAAGAATAAATACTCTGTAAGCAGTCTGGATGAGGTAGAACAAAAATATATCTGTGTTCATGCATTTTAAAGACGGTGAGTAGAGAGGGGAGGTGGAAAAGTCATATAGCTTATCAGCATATAATACAAAAACAGAAACTGGCACAGAGTAGTTGGCTGCGCATAAATCATATTAATTAAACTGATTTAATGCAACTGAAACTCGCTCCCAAAAGGAGTTGTGATACAATTAAAAAAAAATCTCCTGTTAGCACAGTGGAAAGTACCTGACTGGTACAGTGGAAAACTACTGAGACAAACTCATCTACAATATATGCATATAAATCTTTCTTTTTTTTTCGTCACCTTCTCTTCCCCTCTCTGTCTCTCTTTCTCCATCTCTGAAACGCACACACATATACACACACACACTTAATCCGTCTCTGTCCTGACAAAAATGTGAATGGTGACAAATAAATAGATGAATAAAAATAAACATCCATTAAGGAAAGAACTTGCGGCAGCTGCCAAAGACGAAGGAGGGCTCCTTAAGTTTTGTTCAATAAAAAAATGAAGTCCTTAATTATATTAAGACTCCAGCTGTCCTAGAAAACACAGCAACAATTGAGCGATTTGATCCTAATCTGTTTGCTCGTTCTGTTTCAGACTACGAGAAGATCTTCCTCCTCCTGAAGCAGATCCAGGGCACTCTGGACACCCGACTCATCTTCCTCCAAAACGTCATTAAAGAGGCGGCCAGGTACAGAGTTCGACCCTCAGCAACACTGTCATTACCCTGCCGTCTCAAATAGGCCGTGAACAGAACCATTTGGAGCTGCGGTGACGAAACCGATCGGCTGTGTTTCGCTCTGTCTTCCCTCTCTTCAGATAAAGACCAATTCTATATCCTAGGGCTGTCAGCGTTCCCGCAGATCCTTAAAAAGTCTTAAACGGCATTGATTTAAGACTTTTAAAAAAAAAAAGGAATTAAGGCCTTATTTTTAGATTTAATGAATTATTTTTTTTTGTGCACTGTGAAACTGAACCAGACTAAATGAAAAATCAAATCGAAAGTATCGATTTCACTCTGATTCGGACTAGCCAAACCGGACTGTGGCTTGTGAAAGCGCCCGTAACTGACTTAATTGCTCCAGAATACAAACCATGACGTTTTGTTTCTAATCGTTTGTTCCTCACTTCAGGTTCAAGAAGCGCGTTCTCATCGAGCAGCTGGAAAACTTCCTGGAAGAGATCCACAACAGATCCAATCACATGAACCACGTGGACGCGCTTTGAGACCGGCTCATTGAACTTACTGAGAATGAACCCGACAACTCTCCACGTCCTTCTGAACCCCGCCCACCTTCTACCTTCCTGTCCTGGGGCCGCCACGGAGACGAGACAAGACGGCATCCGCCTCTCAAACCATCCCCTCTTCAGTGGACTCTTAACATTATCGACTGTCGCGTTGGTTTGCACACAGTTTAAACTAAAGTCAGTGTTGACCTTGAATGATGCAGGTGCATTTTTCAGATATCCAAAAAGGAGGAGAAAGCGTTTTATTGCTACAGGTGAAGTGTTAGTCTACTCAATGAGGTCTTTAGCCTGCAAAACATTTGAGCGCGGCTGCTCTCCGTCCAGCGTCACCCCCTCGATTATTCTGCTCCCGCGATTTAGATTTATCTTTTTTTTTTTTTTTTATAAAGGAGGCAGAGTAAACGAGGGAGTGCGGGACGTTTCTGGAGAGGAACAGGTGGCAGCCAGCGCCTGGATGTTATGTTCAGTTGTGTTTTTTTTTTATTTTTTATTTTTTATTTGTGATGATGTGACGGACCGCCGGTGTAGGAAGGGTTCAAGGTTGTGTGTCGGTAACTCAGGGTCAAAACGGGATCCAGTGGAGATGCTCATGAAACATTCATTCGTTAATTTTTCCCTTCTTGTTAGGACTTCCTGTTTGTGGGAGAACGAGTCGTTCCGTTTTGACAGTTGAATTGAACTTTCTACACTCCACTAACCGAAGCACTCCAATGCTGCGCTCTTAAATGAGTACGACTCGACTCAAGTATTGAATTTGTCAACTTGTCGGTTCACTTACCAGACTGACGATTAATATTATTGAGCAGTAACTTAAGAATGAATAATTTTGATAAAACTGATCCACAGTTTTCCGTATGTCTGGAAACGGTAAACTTTAACAAGTCTGTGTCTTTTGCAATGCAGGTTTTCTGAGAGATCGACACAAAGTTAAAATCACTTTCAATGATGCAACATTATAAATGTTGAAATACAGGGACAAAAAGCTCAGGAACTAACACTAACGCATCATAATCAGCAATAACATTGGAGCTACTTTTACCCCCTCCATTTTTATCTTAATTTTAAACCTGAAACAGCTGATGTGCAACACACACTGTTGCCCCCCTGAGCGTTGATGAACCGAGGGCTCAGATGCCAGCTTGTCCCAACGTGCTGGTCGCTGCCAAATAACTTAACCCGCCTCCTAAACGCCTCCCGCCATGAATCTCAAACCAACTTCTTGTCACTTAACCGTGAATGCACTTGTGTAAATTTGAGAATGTTTTATTTAATGTAATTTAAAAGAAAAACTACTTTTTTTTTTGTTTGTTTGTTTGTTTCAGAATATTTTGTTTTCCAACAATCCTCATTTTTATTTCATTTTTTTTGTCCAATATTCTCAAATGTACACAAATAATCTGAATAAGGTCTAGAGGTCAAGAGTTGATTTCTGATTCAGAGGGCAGCCCTCTTCTGTTCCCTCCCTCCTTGGACAGGGACCAAAATCTGCCATATTTGTCTTTGTTTGTGAAGAGGCCGCTACCAAAAGAGTATTTTGAATACACTGTAAAGATGTAAATAACCCTAGAGTACTATTTAAAGAGAATGTTCAGTGGAAAATGGCCTTTTTGTAAGTATTTCCATGAATAAAGTTTCTATTTTACACTGTGAAGGGCCATGTAAATAAAGTGTTCTGTTAAGATGCGACTACGTGTTTTTGTCCACGTTTGTTGGTGGTTTTGTAGCTTTTAAAAAAAAAAAAAAAAAAAAAAAAAAGTTTTCAGAATAGAAGAATGCACCAAAACACCCTGAGCGTAAAAACATGTAATAAAATTTTATTTACAGACATGTACAAAAATATTATCCCTCTTCCTGAAGTGTCCGTGGACCCTCCCGTTGGTCCACAAATAAATACCAGTAGTGAAATAGGAGGGGGGTCGGGGTGTGAATGTGAGACATGTTTGGGTATCTTAGGGCGCTTGGTCCGCTGGGTTCATTACTCGGCCCATGAACAAGATGGATCCTGAAATGGCGAAAACAACAAAAAAATGAGTTATCAGCATCGTATAATGTTTTTTTTTTTTGTTTTTTTTTCTAAATTTAAATTCATGAAAGATGCTGAAAAAATATTGGTAATTTGTAACGGTTTTTAAAAGGAATACTTCACCCTTAAAAATGAACATTTGAATATAAATGACTCGCCGTGTGTTACCTCGAATTCTTGAGTGAAACGTTTTTCCTCACATGCCTCGGAAGTGAATGGAGGCCGTGTTTAACAACTGCAAAACATCAGTTTACAAAACTCGTGCAGTATAATCCAAGTCTCATCTATCCCGCTGTATGTTCACTATCTGCATGGTTTAGTCAAGTAGTGAGCAAGTAGTAAATTAACAGATGCTTTGAAATGGTTTTGCTGTTAAACGCAGTCCCCATGTCCTTCACTTCAAGACTTTTCTCTTTTTTTTTTATTCTTCGTTCACTGTGGAGGCAGGCGGGGAAATTCAAGGTAACATACGGTGAGTAAATAATGTTTTACGGGTGAAGTATTTCTTTAAGAAGGCGTACGTTTTTTTTGTAGAAAAATAAGACTGAAAATGGTTGCATTCAGCCCATTCATTTTACTGTCCCTGTAAAATGTGTATTTTGGCTACTACCACTAGGGGGCGCCACATCTAAAATATTCAAATCTTACACATAGAGCCTTTAAGAGTTCAAACATGCAAAACTACTGGTATGTTCATTTAAGCAGCTCCCCCTGCAGACGGGTGGGAAACGGTTTGATGTATCTACAGAGTGAGATGAATACCTGTGTTGATTTGCCGTAGCAGAAATAAGAACGGCCGGTCCGCCTTGAAAACAGGAGCACGGGATCGTTTGAGAAGCACCATAGCTGCAAGGTGAAGAAAATAAAAAACAATGCATCATCTCATAACCTGATATTCTGTTAAAAGAAATGGTTGCAGGTGAGTGGAACTGTTAAAATGACACATCTGTATAATTATCGTTATTATTTTTGCAGGGCATGTCTCACCTGTAGCAGCAGCTGCCTTTGTCCCATCTTCTGTGACTTCTATTCTCACTTCATGGAAGGCATCAGACACATAAAGACTCTCCTCCACTGCAGGAAGAAACCAGCTGTCAGCTGCCAGCAGAGCTAAAGAAATCATTGTGTGACCTGCAGCTTTGCTACGTCATGCGGTTTGTGATCATGTTTAAAGTAAGAAGAACTGGAGCTTTATGTAGGTGTATTCTGTGAAAGAATTGCTATAAAAATCAATACTTTGAATGCATGAGTTGACGTATTGACCTGATATTTCGGTGAAATCAGCTGCTGTCGGGTTAAAGGCGTCGCTGATGCCCATGGCGGGAAGCACCGACCTCAGGTTGAACTTGTTCTGCATTCTGAACCTGTGAACACGAGACGGAAAATTGTTCGTACATCTGAAAACATATGATCAAAGTCTGAGTCTAAAACTGTAGCAGGGTGCATGATCTTAACCTGGGCAGGAAAACGTCCATCTTAGTTCTGCGCAGGCCGGTGTCCCAGGAGGCCAGCTGGCGAGCGGTGAGCTGGGACTCGAGGGAGGACAGCGGCGTCTTCCTCTCGCTGGGCAGGACCACCTGCAGGCTCAGGGAGCGGCCCAGGTACGGCAGCTCCAACACGGTGTAACGCTGATCTGATGCTGTCCTGAACTGACCTGCCAGGGAGGGCAACAAGTTCACATGAGGACTTTTCGTTTAGTTATTACTTTTCTACTACTCAATCAATCACTGAGGCAGCGTTGCACCGACGAGGATTATTTTAATATAAGTTAGATCTAATCGTAGTTTAGGTTTAAAATAAGTAAATCCAGATTTAAAATTAAGCAGAGCGCTGTTGTACAAACTAATCTCCGTTTAGTAAATCCAAGTTCAATCAATTTGGAGATGCTTGCTTACATAAATTAAAATAAATACATTTGCACTTAGTAAGTAGGCTATAACTCAGGCTATGCTCTGTAAAACTTTACATTGTTTGCTAGCTAACATGTCAGTAACGTTAGTCATAATGGCTCTGCAGAGAAGCTCTAGTTTCTCCTCCTTTGAAAACAATTGTTGGCCAAATAATTGGACCAACGTAAAATTAAATTGGGTTCATTCTGTCCCTTAACTTTCTTCACAGAACTTGATTATTTTTGCTCAACCCATCTCAAATAGGCAGCCATTGTGATAGTACCTCCTCAAGTGTAAGTTTAATGTTAATACTGGGTCACATTTTGAATTTGAGTTTAAAGTTTTGGTGCAACAGACTTAAATATAGGTTTAGATTAGGGTTCTCAAACTTCAGACCATGGACCACCTAACTCCCAAATATCCCAAAACAATAGGCCTGCTTACCACCCCAACAGTATATTAAAATTAAGATTTTTTTCATATCCAAGCTTTTTTGAAGAAAATTAAGTATTTTTTTGAATACATTTTTTTCCCATGAAGATTAAGGTTTTCTTCACATCCAAGCTTTTTTCAAGAAAATTATTACTTTTTTCACATTCAAGCTTTTTTAAAAAAAAAACGTACATTCAAGTTTTTTTCATATCCAAGCTTTTTTCATGAAAACTAAGTTTTTTTTTACATCCAAGCTTTTTTCCGGAAAATTAAGGTTTTTTCACATTCAAGCTTTTTTCAAGAAAATTATTATTTTTTTCACATTCAATCTTTTTACATCAGGGGTTGTCAAACGCACACAAAATCACTTGTTGTAGCTGCTGAACCACCTGCATCAGGACGATGCATCTTGACTGTTGCGTCAGATTTTTTATTTAATTTTCTTTTACCTGACCTGGTCTTGAGCCATTGATCCATCTCGTCAGTTGACTCAAATTGATCGTGCAGATCATTTATGACGTAAGATCGGAAAACAAACCCACGTAGCTACGTAGCTACGCTACATCTATGCTACACTCTATACTAGTCATTTTTAAACAGTTTGAGAAACACTTTTAAACTTATAATATATTCATTTAAAATGTGACATTTTACCAATATACTCACGGATGACTAAGGGTCACTCACGGACCACTCTTTGAGAAAGACTGGTTTATATTAAAAAACTAAACTAACATTTAAAGAGGTTTAATTTGAATCGTTTACTTTTTTTTTTTAATTAGCTTTAAAGTTTGGTGCAACGTGATTTAAAGTTAAACCATGATTTATTCGGTTTTAAAAAATGAATACTTGTTCGTGCAACCCAGCCGTAGGACGCGGTCACACATGCGCAAAACTAACATTCACCTCCCGTTTACTTCCACTCTATGAGAGCCAAGGGGCGGAAAAACATTCGCTTTCTGTGGCGAAGCTAATTTGCATTTTCGTGAGGTTCAACTTTGTGAACAATCAGGTGAATATCACCTTTGTACATGTGTGAGTGTGCCTTTATTTTATTTTTTATTCCAAAAACAGTGGTACCATTGACTTCAAGTGAAGTCTTAAAATGTCTTATTTTACCTGATCAATAACAATCAACCCAAAGATATGACATTTACAAAGAACTTTAACAGAAGAAACCAGCTAAACTAAATATAATATATACAAAATAAATACTGGACATTCACTTTACAGTTTGAAGAAGGAAGTTCTTTCTCTTACCAAAGCTGACCTCTGTCGCCTGATACATCATGGGCACCTTGATGGCGCTCCCATCAGGGAGGATGAAGGGCAGGTTCTGGGTGTTGGTGAACAGGAACTGTTTCTGCCAGACGCCCCTGAAGGCCACCGTGTTGACCAGGGCCATCTGCAGCCGGTGGCCCCACCACGGGGCTTCTGCCTGGGCCTCGCCCGAGCCCGACAGCTCCCCACTGCTGCTTCCTGACTGTAGGGGCCACGTCTCATCTGGGAGGAAACAAGGGAAGGGCGAAGTTTAATATAATGGTATGTCGTCTGCAACACATCTCTTTGAAGCCAGCAGTCTCCAGAGTTTTGATAATGTGGTCTGATGCAGTGAACAGAAGAAAAGCATTGTTTTAGGGAAGGCTAGTATTGATTGGACTGTGATATTGTAGTTGTGAGTATCATGAAAAACTCACTTTTTCAGTGCTTGTGCACATACATTTGGGTATCTGGAGTGCCCACAAACTGTGACAACCCAGTCAGTTTTGTGTGGGCTGCGTCACAAAAAACTGAGTATCTCCATCCACGGCTTGAGAACTACCGTTGCAGTTTTTCTCGCAAGCCAATCAGAGCAGACTGAGCTTTTTCGGGAGGGGGGGCTTAAAGAGACAGGTGCTAAAACGGAGCGCTTTAGACAAGAGGGTGAATACAGCTATTTGCAGAGAGACAAAACAGTATTTCCTCTTCACATAATCATGTTTATGTTATATGTATCGGAATTTAACAGACTTTCCTCAAATCTCACTTTTTTCTGTGAATGTACAATCTGAGAAGAAAAAAAAGTTCACGTGAGGGGCCACAAGACAAAACCACTGGTCTAGAGATTAGAATTAGAAAAGTTAAAGCTGCATTCATTTAGTTTCTTGGTCACTAGAGGGCAGAGAAACTCCACAACAAGCTGACACATTATCACTCTATAAAGTTGTTTCCGGTTTACACATCCAGCAAAAACAGATTTTTATTCCACTCAAGTCTCCTTTTAGCTCTGGTCTTGGTCTCTATTTATTCTTACTGTGAAAAACATCTCTTTAGCTGCAAAATGCTTCACTATGTTCACCGCCCTTTGTCTGCTGTTTGGCGATGAGAAATAAAAGGGTTGATGAGAGCATGCCGTGAAACCAAAACACGTTGCTAAAAGAGGCTAAAAAGCCCCATGGAGCTGCAGAGCTCCAAGCAAACCCTTTCATATTAGACATGCTAGTTTCGTTCATTTTCAGTGAGGAAATATAGATTAGTGTGGTTCTTTCTTACCGTGGTTGTGGGCCGCTCGCTCCAGCTGGCCGCGGCTGTGGTTCGGTTGGCTGAAGTTGGCTCGGACCACGCTGGTGTTGGCCCAGGCTGCTGCATGTTTTGTGAACTCAGTCAGGAGCTGGACGCCACTCTGTACGAATAACGTGCAGGTCTGCTGCAGCCAGGTCGCCTGGCTGGTGTTTCTCATGTCACTCTGTGAATGCAACAGGAAGTTTTGCACCTGGGCATCTACGGGACAGGAAGACACAGAGGACAGGTCAGATGTGGTGGTGCACTACGAGCTGTAGGAGGTTTATGGGGAGGGAAAGCTTCAGTTTGAACTTTTTTATATGAAAAAATGTCTGCACAAGAATGGCTTTGAACCACAGAGCTGCAAGCCAGTAAAATACTGCAAACTGCTCATCTCGTTGACCCGGTTTAGAAGCAGTATCAGTATCTAGCAATCATCTGCTCTGCTTCAACATCTGATCATTCAAAGAAGTAAAATTCACACCACTTTCAAAAACTGCTGGAAAATGACTCTACAACAACATTCATTGCAGCAATGTCACTGAATTTGCAGCATTTCCCTGCAGGACTGTGCACAAACAAATGCTCGTTGGATAAACTCCAAACATCTGTGGATAAAATGATCCAAATCGAAGTGAAACACAGGTTCTCTCGTGAGTTGAACAGCATTTATTATGAGGATGGCTTCATGTTATTCATGAGTTTTATTGTATTTAATTTTTTTGTCTTGCTGTTATTGTGGGAGTTTGTTTAATTTTGAGGAAGAGGCAGATATGTTGCATTTTTTTTTTACAGGAATATGCAGATTTTTTTTCATCAATAATTCCGATTTTGTTGGTTGGTTGCCTGCCTCTGCAGTACAGTTTCTTTGTATATGTATGTCACTCATCTTAGAAAAAACCTATGAAAAGCAGTCATTGTCAGAATCAAATGAGTATTTCCTGTAAGCAGTCACTAAAAGATGGTGTCTTTCCTATGCAGCAGTGCTGAACTTCCCAACAACAGAGTGACCATCAGTCTGTTTTACTAACTTGCAAACACATGACTTTAAGCTGAAACGATAAATCGATTCATCAGTCGTCAGAAATCGGCCACTATTGTGATAATCATTCAAGTCATTAGTTAAGCAAAATAATTCCTGGTTCCAACTTCTCAAAGCTTTTCACAGTTTTATATCATTGTAGCAATTTTTTAAAACTATTTTCTGACATTTTATAGACCAAACAATTAATAATTCATGAAAATAACAGTTGCAGCCCAACATGATTGTGATGTTTTAGCTCAGGTTAGTTTAAAATGAATGTCTTCATTTGTCTTTAATGACTTCCTTCCTTCCTTCCTTCCTTCCTTCCTTGCTTCCTTCCTTCCTTCTGTATCCTGCTAAATCAGAGCCCGATATCATCAGTTTCCATCCCTGACTGACATGCAGCGTCACATCATGGAGGTAAAAAAAACAGCAGCTCCAACTCTCATTTTGTTTCTAATTAAACGCGGTGACCTCTCGACCCCGAGGCCGAGCTGCAGGAGTGGTTTAATGAGATTAGAGTTGGTGTGGAGGCAGGTATTATGGCTCCAGACACCACTGTGCTCTGCAGGGCCAGCAGCAGCAGCAGCAGCAGCAGCAGCAGCAGCGCTCCACACCACCTGGTACCAACAGCACTGAGGTCCACTAACAACCTCACTCTCACAGCTCATGCTACCTTCATCTCCATATCAGAAATCTGGGACGAGTCCTACCCTTCACGTTGTATCCAAGTATCCCCTCCAGCTGAGCCAGCGTGTTGCCTCTGGCACCGAGCTGCAGCAGCCCCAGAGACAACGAGACACTCACTGGGGACACAATGAGGTTGGAGTTGTTCTCTGTCTCGGTGAGCGTCTGATAGAGGCTGACGGCGAACCGGGTGTGCAGCTCTCCCATGCCGTCCTGAAGGCTGCCGTTACAGTGGCTTCTCTCCACCAACCAGAAGCAAATGAAGAGTGAAGCCAGCGGCAGGCGACGCATGTCCTCAGTGCTGCAGGAGGGGGAAGTGTCCACAGGGTGCAACAGGTGGCTCAAAAAACTAAATCCTGTAAATCCAAAAGAAGAAAAAAATCAGTAACAATAACTGAGGTCATTGAGTTCAACCAGCAGGCAAATATATATATATATATATATATATATATATAAACATATATATGCAAAATATCCTTCTTAATTGAAATATTGATTTCAACCATGTCGCTCACATTCGATATATGGAGCATTATTCATAACCTCCAATATGCAAATACAGAGACATGGCATTCTTACTGCACTGCATAAGTGATGGAAAATATAAATATCCACAGGCCCAGGGGCCCAATGTGTCAGTGCCCCCCCTTCCCCCCAGCCTTCACCTACAGAATGTCATTTAAAAGAGACATGTACCAACCAGTAAGAGACTCAAAGTGACCAGAAAGACTTCAAAGAGACACAAAACAACCAGAAAATGACCACAAAAAGACACACAATTAGATCAAAGATGCACAAAATGACATCAAAGATCCACAAAATGACCACAAAGAGACAAAAAAAGAGACACATTATGGCCAAAATGCGCACAAAATCATCAGAAAGAGACACAAGAAATACCAAAAAAAAGCCAGCAAATGACCTGAAAGAGACACTAAATGACCTGAAAGAGACACAAAATGACCACAAAGAGACAAAAACTGACCTCAAGGAGATTGTCATTAACAAGAGACAAAAATAATAAGAAAAGGAGTCTAACTAACTATAAAGTATTTGTGTCTTTCTCTTATGTATGGGGTGATTGGACTCCCATTGCATTCAGTACACCTTGTGGTGACATAATGGACACTTTTGATCAATTTCTGTCTCCCCAGAAGAAACATTACTGGGATGATTTCCCGCGGATGTCTCTGCTCATCAGGTGCCGCTGGGGCTCGTACCTGCGCACAGGTGAGGTAGTGTCCGGTTAACTCCTGCTGTTCTCTCAGACCAACCATCCAGCCTCTGCAGGGAAGCGTGTGTCCTGTCTGTCCCCGGCTGTCAGTCACTGTCCCCGGTCTCTAGTCACTGAGCCAGTCCTCTGCTGTCCCCGGCTGCCACTCTCTGGTCCAGTCCCCGCGCACTGAAGCAGGCTGTAGTCATAAGACCGTGTTTAAAGGGGAACGCTCCGCGCGGTGTTTGCGGTCTCCGTCGGCGATGTCCGTACCACTCGTCCGGGATTCCTGCCTCCCCGGGGCTATAAGGAGCCAGGCGGAGGGAGGCATGTCACTGACCAGCAAATCCCAAACCGGGCAGAGGGAAGAAAAAAAAAAAAAAAAAAAAAAACTCCCACGCGCGCACAGCACAGCATGAATGCAAAGTTTTCAGTTTTACATTTTTTTTTATTATAGCCTGGAAACTATTAATTATTAATTACCGTAGAAACACATTCCCGCCAGGAACAAATGTAAGGTGTGTAATGATAGTGTGTGTGTGGGGGGACATTTCTACCTCACTGTGTTTCAGATTCCCATGAAAAGTGTATTAATTCTGTGGATTTTCTATACTTCACTTCCATTGTATTGGGCGCTGATATTTAGAATTTGCTTTATTTAAATGATGTGAGCACCACAAATACAATTCAAATCCTCTTCTGGACAAAAAATGTATAAATCTTGATGGACACCACTAAGAGGCTATTGAGAAAATAGTGTTTTTAGTGTGAGTGAACTGTAAATGTAACTTTAAAATAGGAGGGGATCATGCAACTGAGGGGGAAAAAGTTCACCACCAAGTCCCATAACAGAATAATAATAATAATAATACCAGTAATACCAGTTGAAAGAACTATGCACCTTAGAATACTTAATAATAAATAAGAAGAATTCATATCCATTGATGAATTTAAGGGCATCATAAGGAATGTGGTTGTTTTTCCTGAGAGGACACTGTGTGTTCTGTTTCATATTGAATTTTGTTCATCATGTTGTATTTGAACGTGTTATAATTTTGTATGGCTGCTATCTTTGCCAGGTCTCTCTTATAAAATAGATTTTTTTATCTCAAAGGTGACTTGGAAAATAACCATTAAATGAGTTATTTCTTATGGGATAAATATCAAA
The DNA here is from genome assembly GCA_943590825.1 of Bovichtus diacanthus. Classification (NCBI taxonomy): domain Eukaryota; kingdom Metazoa; phylum Chordata; class Actinopteri; order Perciformes; family Bovichtidae; genus Bovichtus; species Bovichtus diacanthus. The sequence continues at coordinate 61,629 of CALSBV010010255.1, forward strand.
CTATCATTATAGGATATCACATTTATTACATTTTTATTTTGTTGTAATAGTTTTAGGGCTATAGAGTCCTTTTAAAATGTAAGAAACAAACACACACACACGCGCGCACACACACGCACACACACAGACGAAGACAGTCATTTGGCCATTTGTTGCGATGATCAAAAGACATTTCTGAGGAATGTGGACTCACTTAGCAAGCATTTTATCAATGATGTGAACAGACATAAGGTGCACATTGTTTTTTAGAACAATATTTGAACAATAAGAGACAATATACAACAACATACAAAATCCAGAATAAATAGTAAGACATTAGGCTGTACAAAAACAAAACTGAAATTAAAAATCTACTCAGTGGATGACCATACCTGTCTAAATCTTTAAGATAAAAAAGCTTCTTTTTCTCTCAAAGAGTCCACAGCCGCATTAGCACAGCAGTGCTTTGAGCTCAATGCTAACACTAGCATGACAACATATTAACATGCTGATGTTTTGCAGGTATAATGTTCACATCTTAGTTATGCAGGTTATAACACAAATACACTAATACAAATATTCCCTCTTGTAAGCCAACACTGCTGGACATCTCCTTAATCTATTAGTATTTTTTATATAATTACATCTTAAAGCAAATACACAGATAAAGCTTCTTTAAAAAAAAAAAAAGAAATAGTATTTCTATACACACACACACACACACACACACACACCCACACACAGACACAGACACACACACCACAACATGTATAGCCTAAACTGGCTTTTAAATTAAAATGTACATAAAACCACTTTAAAAACAAGAAGCAGCAGACCGAAATAGCAAATTTAATAAAATGATCAAAACATAAACTTTTTAATTTCTTAGGAACATGCCAATGATGTGATCTTATCGGCTTCCTGTCCAAGATTGTAATTGCTCGATTATACATCATCATAAGAGGCTTGTAGAAACTGCTTGTGATCAAGAGGTTGCACAAAAACTCACACATTGCTGCATGAAATACAAGGCAGTCTGTAATAAGTCTAAATCATAATATATTACATTTAGCTGACGCTTTTGTCCAAAGCGACTTACAATAAGTGCAAACGATCATGCGGATACAAACTCAGAACAGCAAGAATCTTGCAAGTACATGAGCTTCAAATAGGTGAAATCGTATAAGTGCAGAACAATAGCTTCGAATAAGCCAAACCAAGGTAAGTGCAACGTACAGAAATAAGATTTGTTTCTTATTATTGGCCGAGGTGCAAACTGGTCTAAAGGTCTAAACTGGTGGGTTTTCAGTCTGCGACGGAAGGTGTGAAGACTTCCTGCTGACCTGACATCAATGGGGAGCTCGTTCCACCATTTTGGAGCCAGGATCGCAAACAGTCGGGTTTTATTTGAGGGGGATCTGGGTCCCACGCGCAGCGAGCCGATTGGCCGATGCAGAGCGAACGCATGTAAGTTTGCTTTTGCGACCTTGCCATCTTCCATCACAGCCCCTTGATTACAAAGTGCTTTACATAAATTCTCTATAGGGCTAGCAAAATAAAACATATTTCTTTCCTCAACATTTTTACGCTGTTTTTTTTCTTATTATGCCAACGTAACTAACAGCTATAGAATATAACAAAATAAAGAAACAACACTTTGTACTTAAGGGAAACATTCTCACTGGTTATAAGCACATATTGCTTATGTATCCTACTGACCTTTACCATGCACTTGTTATGGCCATTGTCACTGGCCATATACACCCATCTAAATGTACACGAAGACTAGAAAATGAAGAATTGTCCGCAGTTCATGATGGTATGCCCTGTATTTCACCTAAAATCAAGCTGCTACGGAGTGATCTCCCCTCAACTGTCCCTCTTAATTGGGAACATGGCAGTCAGCAAAATAAATTGTGGGCATTTTTTCCCATGAAGCAGAGAACATGATTGGTAGCCATCAGGTATTTGGCTGCTTTGTCTGACGGGGGATTCCGGCCATTACTGGACTTGACTAATTAGTGGAGCCATGGCTTGGCTTCATTAAACGGAGTCGCCACATTCTTTAAAACCCAACGCCCCTACTCCGGACACAGGAATTTGGAGTTTTAAGGACGGATGGAGCAGATGAGATGTCACGGTAACTGACCAAAGACAATTGTTTGAAAAGATGCCACCATAAACAGCAGCTTTCATCATGGCGGCTGTGAGGCCTTTGAAGGAACATTATGTTAGAGGTTCATATTTGTGAAGCAGAAATAACGATTTGTGCTCTCTGTTTCCTGATTCCTGGACCAAGTGCAAAGCAAGCTGCCGCTGCTCTCCGGGGTCGGGGTCAGGAGTAGAGCTCAAGAGGCCTCTGCACACTGAAGATAATCATTCTTCACTTATCTGTGCAGGTCATTATTATGACCTGGCAGGCCATTGCCAACCAGTCTGTGCCGGGAAACAGACAATACTGCTGTAGTACATGGCGGAGCTGCTCAAATCTTTGAAGGTAAATACACAGTCTAAGCCTGAAGTTACAGTCTAAGCCTGAAGTTGGTCCTGTGGATGAGATGAGAAGAAGAAAAAGAGACGGCGATAGTGTCTTAGTGTGTGAGCGTTTTTGTACCTGTTTCCTTTTACTTGTTTTACTTTTCAATACTGGAGGTTAGATTGAGTATAGCAGCAAATCATCACTCTCTACATACATCTGCAATACTGGACATGGATCATTGCAACATAAGTGTACAAACATGGTATTCATGTTTATCCATGTGTATTATGACACTTTAATACCTGATAAGTCTTGAAAGTATTTCAAAAATGTCCTCCCTCCTCTCTTAGAAGCATCCTAGATGGCACATTGTAAGACAACCCAAAAACAACAAAACTGAAAAGAGGGAAACATTTTAAAATCAATAATAATAATAACTAAAAAAGGGAAATATATTTGTAAATGGCACACACGTGGATTATTTATATACACCAGTATATACAATAAAAAGAAGAGACAAAACAAAAAAGAAATAAAGATAAAAAAGTAAAAGAAAATTAATAATCAAATTAAGAATAATCATCAGTTGAAAATGTCAAAAACAGCCAACGTTTCACAGATTCTGTATTTGTTTCTATATATTCAGCTGTGTAGTGGTAACTCAAGAATTTAATATGTACAACAAAGGATAATTACCTTTAATGACACAAATGGTAAATTGAGTACTATTTAGTACCATTCACACAGACACACAGACACACACACACACACACACACACACAGATACACTCACACACACAACACCGTTGTAAATAAACATTATTGCAGAAGTGTTGTTTGAAATTAGAAGCATCCTTAGAGGAACATCATGAGATTAATTAAGCAGAACCTTCTGTGTCTCTGTATCTGTAAATGGTTTCACTATTACCCAGCATTCACTGGTAAAAGTATAATGTATATGTGCTCGGCGTGGGAGAAAGGGGATATTTCAGGATTGTTTTGGGTTTTGGAGTTAATCAAGTGTTGCATGTCAGTCAAATGTCCTTAACATTGATACTAATACCTTCCATGTGCACGTGCACGTCGGTCTGTGTTTCCAGGAGCTTATCATTTCTCCACGAGAGTTTTTTTCCTTCCTTAACAAAATATGTTCGTTGTCTCTGTGTGACTCTGCGATGCCTCCGCCTTTCTCCACGCGGCAGCAACTTAATCCCTAACTAACGGAGACTATCCCCAGGCTCTCCATTCAGACCGCTCCCCCCAGTCCCCTCTCCAACACCTGACCTTTGACCTTGCAGGGAAACTGATAATGAACAGAGGAGGAAGAGGAGGAGGGAGGTGTTTACAGAGTGGCCTAACCACAGATCACAGGAACTCTCTGCGGTTCGGTTTGCGTTCTGTGTTTTAAAGGAATATTTCACACTTAAAATGACCATTTGTATATTTTTGTATATTTGCATATATATCATATTAATTACTTGGCACGTGTTGAAGAAAAATGTGTTTTTCTCGCACACCTCCACGGTGAACGGAGAATCCGAAAAGAGCTGAAAATGCAATAAATCTGAACGTTTTAAATCGTAAGATTTTGGTGAAAGTGCATGTGCTTGGGAAGTAGTGAGAAATGGATAAATGAATCTCTTCTGGATTAAAAGAAGTTTAATGACTCAGTTTTTTGACACATTGTGATCTGATCCTCTTTAACCTGCAGTTTTAGCCGTACAGCAAAGGTTACCCCCAAAGATAGCTGGCTAACCTACTAATGTCACTTTGTGGTACAGACCCCAGAGGAAGAAGAAGAAGAAGAAGAAGAAGAAGAAGAAGAAGAAGAAGAAGA